>PVJA010005498.1:0-78811 GCA_004027025.1 Myocastor coypus
AAAAAAAAAAAAAAAAAAAAAAAAAAAAAAAAAAAAAAAAAAAAAAGAGAGAGAGAGAAAAGAAAAAAAGAAAGGAAGAAAAGAAAAGAAAAATAAAAGATATACCAAAATATTAACATTTTCCCTGGGTAAGGAGACTGTAGATCATGCTTGTTTTTTTATTCTCTGTTCCAATCCAGAAAAAATTAGGTAATTATCATGACAGTGCCTGTAATTCTTCTCCTAGTCACAAATTAGAAACATCGCACAAATACACAGTAATTTCTGGTCCTGGCATCCTGGTTACACTGCAAGGAACACACCAGCCAATTTCACCCAATCTAATTGAACATCGAGTGGCTGCCCCCCCCCACGCATGCTCCGATGCAGCACTGACCTGGATGGAGGTCACGACCCCGTTGGCGAACACCGAGAGCTTCCCCGCCACCGACCTCACGCCCTGCTTGAACTGTGCCATGTCCGGGGCGTTGGGCAGCACACTGGACAGGGTGTAGTTGCCTGTGCATGGATCACAGCAGCTCGCTACCTGCCTGGGTGCACAGCGACCCCCACTTCCGAGCAGCTGCACCGGAAGCTCTGACAGCCACCAGGCAGGGGAGTCATGCAGCCCCAGCCCAGGCCCCAGATGGCACAGGGCTGGGTCCTGCACTGGCTCCGGGGGCGCCCGGGCTCAGGGCCTCGTCCATTGGCTCGCATCTATTCACTCACTCACTCACTCATTCATTCACTCAACAAACATCTGCTGAAGGCTTCCTTTTCAGGCTCCTTTGGCTGCCAGGGCAGATAAAAGGGACAGGTCCCACTGGGGAAGAATTCGGGGTCCAGTGGGGAGCAGACCACATGGCAGGCATAGTGCACAGAGGGGCCTATTGAGGACCCAGGGTAGGAAGGCACATGGTGCAGTGAAGAAGGGCAGGGTGTTGGGGTCCTGAGGCTCAGGACACCCAGGGGCTACTGCTTTGCAGGCCAAGGTACGGGAGGGGAGGCATGGGACACCAGAGAGGAGCCTGCAGCCCAGCCTGAGTGCAGGGAGTGCTTACCTGCCGGCTGCTTCCGCTGCTCCTCGAACAGGTCGGCAGAGCTGATGGCCGAGCTGGCCGAGAGCCGCTCCAGGCGGGCCCTGGCCTCATACTGAGGAGACAGGACAGGGACATCGGCTCCCCCTCTATAGCCCTACCACAGGATGATGACCAGACTCTGGGCTCTGCTCCACCCGGTCACAGTGTCACTGCCAGAAACTAGACCTGAGCTACAGCACAGCCTGACCACCAAGTACTGACTGGCTGGGTGCTGCGCCTGGACCTCTGACCTGAGCCACAGCCCAGCACGGCTTGTGCCATTCCTGCTGAGACTACAAGCATGGGCCACCACTGCTGGGCCAACTTTAGAGCAAGACAGGTTCCAGGGGTTGGAGGAGCAGCCAAGGGGCCGGTGTGCCCTTGATTTGATGGTGCTGCCGCAAAGTAAAATCAGCACCCTTAGGAAAACTTCTCTATGAGGCCAGTGAGTGTCCCAGCTGCCAAGGGCAGTGAGCTCAAGGCTCTGAGGAAGAGGCAGCAACCCGAGAGCAGCTGGCTGCCTCCAGAAACACCTGTGTCCATTTAACTCCGGTGAGGAGTCATCTGTCAAGCAGCTGTGTCAAACATCACCGGAAATGTATTCGAAGCTCTTGTTGAACAAATGGCTACTCAGAGACAGAGACAGAGATAGACAGAGACAGAGACAGGGACAGAGACAGGAAGAGAGACAGAGAGAGAGAGAGACAGACAGTCTCCTCTTCCGCAGCCTGGGTCCTCGAGCCCATAGGGTTCCCAGGACTCTGACTCTTACGTCGGCTTGGGTGTGCCTTCCAAAGTACATGTCGGAGGAAATGGCCTTGACGTTGCCAAACTTCTTCTGTGCCTCATCCGAGCTCTCTGAGGGCACGTAGTCAGGCTTGCGGCGTGCGGCGGGCCTGCAACAAGGGGATGCAAGCAGCTTGTGCCCATGGGCCGGGGCCCATACGTTTCCTGTGCACTGTGCGTCCATCAGATGGACGTTTATTGTTTGAAGGGCAGAGGCAGCGATTTCGTAAAAAGACCCCGCTCACTTGAAAAAGCCTGACAGGTCCAGGAAGCGCGACCTGCCAAGGCACCGGCACTGAGGGCTGGGGGAGGTGGCGTTTCGTACCATGCCGTCGCCCAGTGTGGAGCCCTTCAGCACAAACTCCTGGACCACGCGCCAGCAGGCCTGGCTGTAGGGACTCGCGCAGGCTCCAGGTGCGCTCCTTCCTGTGCCAGCACTGACACCTGTGAGCTTGAAAGAGGTGTGCGGACAAGCCCACCTGGGGGACAGGACCACAGGAGGGAGGCCTGGGCAGATGCGCTGCGAAGTCACGGAGTGCACCTGGGACTGCCAGGGACAGGGGGACAGTATTCTCATGGCATTTCGAGGAGGGCCAGGAAGCAGGCCCTCGGGGAAGGGCTGGCTGCAGTCGGCAGAGGTGAGGGAATGAATGTCTCCCACTCTTGCTGCTCATTACGAAGCAGCACGTACTGTCAACAGCTGTGGAACCAGGCCTGGCGTGGTGGTGCATGCCTGTAATCCCAGCACTCAGAAGGCTGAGGCAGGAGGATCATGGTGAGTTCAAGACCAGCCTGGGCTACAAAAGTGAGCTCAAAAAGGAAAAAAAAAAAAAGTAAAAAAGATAGTAATAATAATAATAATATTAATAAAGCTGTGGAACTTCAAGTTGGTGTGCTGGTGGTTGCTGGAATTCTAGCACTCCGGGAAGCTGAGGCAGCACAAGCACAAGTTCGAGCCTTGCATGGAAAACCTACACAGCAAGACTGTCTCTGAATAAAGAGGGAGGGACATGCATGTTATGTAATAAAAAAATAAAGTGAAAAAAAATTTTTTTAGAATTTTTTATTTTTTTAAATATTTTTCCTGTTTCAGAACTTTTGTTTGTTTATTTATTTATTTTTATGGCCGGCTCAGCCTGCCCTGAGGGCAGGGCTGGTGCAGCATGTGGTGCCGGGGATAGAACTGCAGTCCCTGCAGCTGCCTAAGCTTTCCTAAGCAGGCGCTTTAGACCACTGAGCCATCCTACCAGGCCCCCTAAAGTGAAGATTTAAATAAGAAAAAAAAAAAAATTAGACGGGGTCTCACTATGCATTTCTGGTTGGCCTTGAGTTTACTGGTTTTGAACTTGTGGCCACCTTCCTCTCTCAGCCTCCTGGGTGCTGGGAGTACAGCTGTGCACTGCCATCCCCAGCTAAAAATTTTACTATGCTAAAAGATAGCTATTAATTCCCCCTCAAAATGCTCCCCAGAACTGTTTCAGGAAGTGGCAGGAACAGGATATGTGTGTCCCATGTGTGTGCGTGGCATTCTGCAGGGGTCAATGGCAGTGTCATTTACTGTGGTAATTTACTTTTTTGGGGGGGTATTGAGACAGGGCTTTGCTCTGAAGCCTGGGCTCATGAACTTCTGGCAGTTAGTTCTCTTGCCTCAGTCTCCCAAGTGCTGGGATTACAAGTGTGCCGCACCATATCCAGCCAGCTACTGTAGTAAGTTTTGAAAAAAACATTTAGGGTGCTGGAAACATAGCTCAGTGGAATAAACACTTGCCTGGCAAGTGTAAGGTCCTGAGTTCAATCCCTGGTGCCCCCCCCCCCAAAAAGCAATAAAATAAACATTTACTGTAGATCTCTCTCTTTCTTGTCTTTATGAGACAGAGCTCTGCTGGCCTTGAACTCCTCTGCCTCGGCCTCCTGAGTGCTGGGATGGCAGGTGTGCGCCTCCACATCTGGCCCAGTCTCTGTTCTTTTCTATCATACCTGATAGCTCAGTGCAAAATTTCTGGGTTTAATCCCCAGTGTTGCCCAAAATGAAAACAAAACATCCTTACAGAACAATCACAATCCTTACAAAACAAAAACAATCCTTCACCTGCAAGGGATGAGCATGGCCCATGTGGCACCCCCTGCAGTGGGCGGTGACCCTCCTCATCAGGCTCCCAGGTGACACTGACATGCCCCAACAGTCCCCGCCTGGTGTGACAAGGGGACCTCGAGGCAGCGGCCTTGAAGCTCCCGGACACACAGGTTCCCTGTGCCAGCGCACACCTGTCAGAGGCACCCGGGCTCCTGCTGGCCACCTCGGTGTCCCTGCCGCCCTCCTTCCTCCAGTGAGAATCAGAGCCGTCATCCCAGTCTGAGAAGGAGTTGCCTCTCAGCTCCATGAGGTCATCAAAGTACCTGCAGGGACAGAGATGCACAGGGGCTGGGGTCCTCATGTTATCCTCTCCTGCTGGAGCCCCAGCCTTTGGGGGTGAGCAGGCAGAGCCCACCATGGCAGTCCTGGCAGGAAGCCAGGAGGCAGCCTTGGGGCTCAGCCCCACAGCAGGACCAGCCGGGGCGGGACACCTTTCCTGCCACTTGGCTCTGCTCCCTGTGGTCCAGTGACAAAGGCCACTGCAAGGCCTCGGACTACCACGCCCAAGAGTCCTAGTTAGCAAAGCCCTGAATGTCAGTGAACACGTGCAGTGCCAACCACGGGTGGGGCACCCACTGCCCCTGCTGGGGTGGCTCAGAGCTCAGCAGCGCCCCTAGCAGCCCTGCCGAGAGTGCTCAGTGGTTGCTGCTTCCTGTCACATGTGGGCAGAGGGGTCCCCGGCCAGGACAGAGGCTGGGCCAGCAATGACTGCGCCATGTTAGCAGGGAAGAGCCTGCAGATGCGTACTCCAATGAGGGCGGGGTCAGGGCCTATAGGATGCACACGGGACGAAGACGGGCAGAGGTCCTGTGTGACCAGGAGTGCACAGAGGACACATACACTGAGAGTCACTGTTGTGTTTTGTGTCTAGTTGTCCTCCCAAAGCCTCATGCGGTCATGGGGCAGACTTCTAGAGTTTGTGATAAACTCATAATCCACTGGGACTATAGGTGTGAGCGCTGCACCCAGTCTCGGGGGATAGCCTCTGTGCACCTTAAGGGAGGCAGACTTGCTGCCTGTTGCCATTGTTGCCGCTACGAGGGTGGGGCTGGCGCAGCACGTGGTCAAAGCATGGTCCCTAAGGCTGCCTAGGCTTGCCTAAGCAGGCACCTTAGGCCACTGAGCTCTCTCACCGCCCTCCTGCCACCCACTTTCTCCTGCTGTTTTGCTGTATTCCACTACCATGCACAGCTGCCCTCTGCCATGGGTCACTCTGCCTTGGAGCCAGCTGCATATGGACTGAAACCTCCATTAACTGTGAGCTGAATAAACCTTTCCTTCATTTTGGGTGTCAGATATTTGTCCCAGCAATGAGAGAAGGGTAACCAAGACAGTCATACTTATTACTTTTCTAAAGAGGTAAGGTTTACTTAGGTCTCAGTGTGTGGAGGTATTGGTCCATACCCAGCTGGCTCCAGGTACGGTGGGGCAGAGGGCATCAGCTGATGAGAAGGGCAAGTAGGACAGTTAGACTTAGCATACAGGTGACACAGGACACTGGCCAGGCCCCTGGGACCTGAGACAGGAATGGCGCTTCTGAGACCCTCAAGGAGACAGCAGAGACTCCTGCCTTCTCTGGCAAGGAGGGTAATAAGGTCACATTGTGCTATGCTGGCCACTTCTGGAAGCACAGGGAACAGGCAGAGCTGGGAAGGCTTGTGCCATGCCCAGCTCTGCTCTTCACAGCAGACCAGGACAAGCAGGGACCGGAGCTCACCTCTGACGACAGCTCTAGCCATGTGGCTGTGTGCTGGGCTAGAGCACGACCTAACAGGTGCAAGGTGCTCATTTATACAGGCCCGGAACAAAGCTTAGACCACCCCGATGGGAAACCTGCTGGCCACACCAGTGGTGCTTCTGAGGGGTCTGGCACGGTGCTGGAGGAAGGTGCAGGTGAGGAGCCCCCCTCCCTGCCTTCTCAGGGGCAGGGGAAGTCCTGGGTGGACGGGGCAGGGCCTAGGGGACAAGGACATCCCAGGGGCACTATGGCCCGTGGAGCACGCACACTGGCTGGGCTGGTGGGTGGGTGATGCCACCTCAAGCCTCTTCCTCACTCCGTGATTCTGTGCTGACTTGGCATGACTGAGGAAGTGACAGCTTGTGGTCACCAGGGGCTCTCCCAGGAAGGATCAGGGTCAGCAGGACAGAGCAGCAGGCCCTGGTCTCCCTGTGGAGACCACCCCTCAACGCAGACCTTTCCCGCACCTTAAGCATTTGGGTGTCTGGTCCCTGTCCTCTGTCCTTTCTTTCCTTGCTTTGACCTCCCACTGTCCTGGATCCAAGCAGAAACCCCCACCGAGTCCCTGCCTAGGGCCCTGATGTACACTGCTGGTTACTGAAGCCATCTGTCCCCAGGCAGGCCTTGCAGACCTTCCTGGTGCTTACTCTGAACTCAGCCTGTAACTGTGTCCTTTATGAACTGGACATAATGGGACTCCTTATCTTTGCAAAATACCAGTACTTCTTCAATTCCTCATACCACAAAAAACAAACAAAAAATAGCACTCAAAATAATTTGCAGCAGTGCTTCCAGAAAACTTTAAAGACAGTGGCTTATATAATTATTTTGCTTTGATAGGAAAGTGAAATGATTTTACAATTAGAGTCAAGAAAAGATATATCTAAATCTCTCCCCATAAAACCACATAGTTCTCATCAGACATCAGAGCTCCGAGGCCTGTGTGGCTGCCCCGCAGCTCTGGCGCCCTCAGAGATGCCCTGGATGAGCCTTCTTGGAAGCAGTGCCTGTTGTGTGTACACGCACATGTGTGCACATGTGCACATATGCACACATACACACACACACACACACACACACAGCTCATAGACTGGCTAAAGGGGGATGAGGAGATAGCTCAGTGGTCTAAGTGTCTGCCTGGCAAGTGCAATGATCTGGGTTTGATCCCTGACACCCACACAGTGCCAGCCCTGGAACCTGGGGCACACTGAGCCAGCCACCGAAACACCATGGTGAAGCACACCTATAAGTCTAGTGCTGGGAGGCTGAGATAGGAGGATCACTGTAAGTCCAAGCTGCATAGCAAGCCCCTGCATCCAATAAATAAATTTTTTTTTTTTTTTTTGTGTGTGTGTGTGTGTGTATGTGGTACTGGGGATCAAAATCGGGACCTTGTGCTTGCCAGGCAGACACTTACACCACTGAGCTATCTCCCTAGCTGTAAATATTTTTTTAAAAGTATTAAAAAAACAAAAAACAGGGGCCTGGCAGGATGGCTCAGTGGTCTAAAGTGCCTGCTTGGGAAAGCTTGGGCGGCTGCAGGGACCATGGTTCGATCCCCAGCACCACATGCTAACAAACAAAAGTTCTGAAACAGGAAAAAAAATAAAAATTAAAAAAAAAATAAAAAAACAAAAAACTGCCTAAAGGGGCCTGAGTGTGCACTTCCTCCCGTAGGCCAGGGTGTGCTGAGGATGGGGTCCCAGGCAGGGCCATTTTATCAATCCCCATATGTGCCCCAGTAGCTGGGAGTGGGGACCAGGGGCTGAGGCTCAGAGCTTGCCCCCGCCCAGGTCACTGCTTGTTGCTGAGTCTGCTGCAGACAGCATGCCTCTCCTCTCTCCTACCCCTGACTCCCGTCAAACACAGCCACACCTTCCTCTGGTGCAGCCAAAGCCTTCGAGGACAACAAGTACTCGGACTGCTGCCCCGCATGAACCTGCACAGCAGGCTGCTTTCCAGAAGGACCCGCAGCTGACGGTTGTGACAGACTTACCTGGAGCTGGAGGTCAGGTAGGAATCATCACTGTCCTCCTGATACTTCTTTCTCGTCTTGGCCAGGGTGGGAGACTCCTGCTCTATGGTCTGCATGTCTGAAGTCACTGAATGTGAAATGCCACTTGAGACAACCGGAGACAGGAAAACATCACCCAGTTAGGTCACACCTTTGTCTCAGCAGAAAAATGAATGTTTTACACTACCTCCCAAATGAAGGCAAATTTATGTACAGGATTAAAAACACAAGCAACAATTTTTTTTTTCAATGTAAAACTAGGGAAAAAAAATGAAATTTTGGAGCTAGGGATACAATTCAGTGGCACAGCACCTGCCTGGCAAACTCAAGGTCCTGAGTTCAATGCCTGATACCAAAAAAAAAAAAAAAAAAAAAAAAAAACCTTTGTTAAGACTGTAACCACACAAGCCCAGTCACATATATCAGTTATGCCTGTGGTGTCTGCGCCATTGTGCAGAACGTCTTCCCTTCCCTAAAGCCACGCCTGCAACGTTCATGTGATACTGAACACGACAGCAAAGGAAGAAGGGAAGAGATCCAGTCCTGGTGGTGCATAGCCAAAATCACAGCACTGATTTTGGGTGGGAGGCTGAGGCAGGGGGACTGCCACAAGTTCAAGGCCAGCCTAGGATACCCAGGGAGTCCCTGTCTCAAAAAAAAAAAAAAAAAAAAAAAAAAAAAAGTAGAGAGGAATACCAAGAAAATAGCTCACAGTTGTAATGTCTAGCCCAAGGGAGATCCTCTCCTGCTAGAGCAAGCAGAGCCCCGTACCTCCTGCAGCTGCCCAGCCCCATGCCAAGTCTCTCCGCCTCTGCTTTTTTGCTGCCGCTCACGTTCATTTTTTCATCCTTCACTTGAATTCCGAGATCCTTATAGGCTAATCGTAAGGACGACACGCTGACAAACAGAAAAGTACTCATGTTAGCTTCAACTCTAGGTTCTTGCGGCAAGACACCCCGCACAGTGAAACCTGCACTTTCTGCTCTGAGCTTGCTTTATAGGGCAGGGTCTCACTGTGCAGCCCAGCAAGGCCTTGAATTCAAGGCGATCCTCCTGCCTCAGGCTCCCAAGTGGTGGGGTTACAGGCATGCACCATCGCACCAGGCCCATAACTGCTAGTTATGGAGATGAGCTGGCCTCTCCTTTCACTCAAAGAGATGTGAATGGGATTACAGCGCCACTGTGGCTGTCGCTGGTCAAGGTCAGCTCGTGGAGCTGGCGTTGTGCAGTAACAGGACTTCTGCCTCAGTGATGTCTCTGCAGGTTAGTCTGTGGAGAGCCTGATGTCCCCTGTGGGCTGACATCAGATTATATTTCCCTATGACCTATGAGTACTAGTCTCACCAGTCTGCTGTAAGGTAGAAATATATGTAAAGCTGACTTCTCAAGCAGATAAATTAAGGAGGGCTTAAACAATCGAATATGCATTCTTAAAAATTACAGAAGAATTTCCTCAGGGCCTGTTATGTAACTAGACATCTCAGAACATTTATTTTTTGCCTTTTTGAGATAGGGTCTCTCCAGCCGGCAACAAGTGATGGGCGTCTCTAGGAACAACTGGCACAAGTGCTGCAAGACCGGGACAAAACTGTATGAGGGACTGAGGAGATAGCTCTGTAGTCTAAGCACCTGCCTGGCAAGCACAAAGACCTGGGTTCAATCCCTGGTATCGCATGTTACGCTGACCCTGGAACCTCAGGTGCACTGTGCTGGCCACAGAAGCCAGGCCTAGTGGCACAGGCCTGTAATCCCAGTGCTGGACAGGCTGAGATAGGAGATCACTACCAGTCTGAGGAGACTGTACCAAATAAATAAATAAGATTTTAAAAGTTGTGTGACATGTCATAAATTCCTCATAAAGTGGCACCATAACAATTGCATTATAATACAAATTTCTAGGTAGGACCAAGGAAGGACAGCAGCACTTCTTACTGCACAAAAACACTTTCACCTTTGCTGTATCCTTCCCTTGGCGAGCCTGCGTTTCTTCCATCTGCTTTATTAATCTGGTTTTGTTCTTGCTAATAGTATCATAGCAGAACAGTGCTGAGCAATAAATAGGATTCCATCAAGCAGAGCTTTTACGACAGATCTGCTGAAAACCGCGACGTGACAGGGCTGAAGCAACAGTCCTGCTGCTGCTGAGATGAATGGACCAGCGGGCGGGCGGAAGGTCCCGTACATCCCTGAACCTGGGCGTGGGCGGCGCCTCCGTCCTGGGAGCCGCAGGAGGAGGAGGGCTCCGCAGCCTAGCGCACCCGCACCTCAGTATTCACCAGAGAGCCCCTGAAGGCACCGCAGAGGCACCAAGTCAGCAACAGCGGGGCCGGGGACAGCCTGCCTCCCCTTCCCTCCCGGCCTCGTGCGCTCATTGAGCTGCAGCGACAGCAGGATGTTTACTCCGCATCAAGAAACAGGGCTGCTCTGTGAGTTCCTAAGCCAGCACAACCCCACCGGACCCTGCAGACTAATGGTTCCCATGCTTCCTCTGGGCGGCACGGGCCGTTCGTGACAGCCAGGGGACACGGGGTTGAGCGGCAATGATGAGAGTCAGCAGCAAGGCCAACAAAAGCGCCACCTCGGGTTCCCAGGTCTAATTCATCGGATCCCTAGCTTGCCCCAACCCCGAGAGAGACCCTGGGGCTCAAAGCCCGCCTGCTTCTCCCCAGGCTGGCAGAGAATGAAGCCTGTGCCAAGGCCGCCCAGTCGCGGGAGCTGCAGCACGATGCTGCCCCCTGCGTGCTGGCTGTGGAACAGGAACCACAGGGTCTGAGCAGGGAGCCCAGGGGACCTCAGCTTTGCCTCACCGTGTGGGCCACTGGCTGAGCACGTCCTACAGCAGCCTGGGCAGCTCTGCCTCCCTTCTGTACGTGGCCCCAGCCCAGCAACTGAAGCTCTGGTCTGGATGCCCAGAAAAGGAGGGGGAAACTGCAGGAACGTCCACGCATGCTAAAGCCCAGGTCCTGCCACGGCATCATGTGCCTGGCTTTTTGCCCAACACACACCATATGGACTCTCCACATGTGAACACGCTTGCCGGACTGCTCGCCTGCTGACATGTTCAGGCTGTCTCTGGGATGAACACGGCCATGTCCACCCATGTGTCTTTGCTGTGCTCTCTCAGGAGTGTGGTGCAGGCCCTGGAACTCATGTCTGAGCTAGAGCTGCCTGGAAGCAGATGGTATCTCCAGGGTGGGTGCTGAGGTCCCACCCGCTCGTTCCCCAGAGCTCTGTCTGTCCTTCCTTTCTGCACTGAAGCACACACCACCACACACACGTGCACTAAAAATGGGATGCAGAGCCACCCTGAGCCGGCGAGGCAGCAGCTCTGTCCCCAGTGACCCTCAGCACAGAACTCAACTTACATGGGCTCCTCCTTAGGCACAGCCCTGGCCAGCAGGTCCTCCTGCTCCCTCCTCCTGTCCACAGCCTGGGCCTGCTTTTCGATCTCACTGAAGCTTGTACTCGCCAGTTTCTGGGCTCCCAGGCTTCCTTTCTTGGCCCCGAGCTGGAATGCAGCAAGATTATGTGCGCTTAACCACCCCTAACAGAGCTGGGGGTGGCGAGTGCCAGGTGCTGGGGGTACCTTGGGTGCTCTCTTGCTCAGCCCTGAGCCTCTGAGAGGCTGGCACCACCCTCCCCATCACACATGAAGAAATTAAAGTTCACTCAGTGGGTGCAGTGGCCAAGACCACACCGAAAGAGGCAAGGCCAGCTCTCAACCCTGGCCTTCCTCAGAGAAGGTGACCACGGGCTGGGCCAGGGAGGCCTGACTGCTTAGCAGTCAGCACAGATATAAACCATCATAGATATTCATTATGGAAAACACTGGTGAAGAATAAATGTAATCTCACTGAATAAAACATCAAGGCCCCACTTATTCTACTGTGGCTCAAAATAAAGCAAACATACGAACAGGTCAGAACAGCTCTCTACGGAGGCCTGCAGGTTAGGTCAGTTGTGACTGCTCCCTGCTCCCGCAGGTATGACAGTTCATTCCTCAGCTCCACAGGCCTTACCAGACCTGCCCTTAAGGCAGCCTGAGCCAGCTCAAAAAAAAAGACAATGGCTCTCCAGCTTTGAAGCCAAACTACTAGGTAGTTTACATATAATACTTACTCCTCGTTTAGCTTGACTTGGTTTCTTTTTTATGATAGAGGAAACTTCTGCTAAAAAATAAAAACGGAAAAGTCAGACCATCAGGAATCGCACATAATTTTTCCATGTTAGCGTGCTTTTCTAAAGTCTAGTAGGCCACGTGTTGCCAAGGACTGCCCCGCCTTCCATCTTAGGTGGCTGCACAGCAGGCTCCACCGGATATTTAGTCCACATGGGCCTCACAGGTCCGAGCAGCTTCCAGACTCTGCAAAAACAGTGCTCCGCACACCACAGCCAACAATCGAAGAGCCTGGCCTGCCCACAGGGCGCTCCTCAGGAGGGGCTTCACATATAGATGGGACAAGTGCTCCTATCACAATCTATACATAAAAATTTTTAAAAAATATTATCCATTATCATTGTGTGTGAATGACAGGCTGAGGACTGAACCTCAGGGCCTCGTGCATGTTAGGCAAGTACTCTAAGGGGAACTGCACCCCCAGTTATAGATTCTATGTCAGGAATATGAAAGACCCAGCAAAAATAAAATCTTATTGTTTTTCTTCCAAACACTTCTGGGGGAGCGGCTCAGTGGCTCAGTGCTGCTGTGACCATGAGGCCTGGCGCGGTCCCCAGCACTACAATACAGGAAAGACTGCTGTGAGGGAAATGACCGTGAGCACACGCTCAACCCTGACCAGGGCAGAGCAGCGCTTCCAGCGTGCAGCCCGCACTTCCTTTCAGATTCAGACTGTGGGTGGCACAAGACTGCCCGATCTAACACGTGTCTGACCCAGAACAACAGTGAACAGAGACTTCTAGATAGGAGGTGGTTTTTGTCCAAAGTGGTTCTGTCACAATTAACACAGTGTCGTACCCGTCAATTTCAAATGAGGGTTCCCAGATAGTGAAGAAGTGTGTTTATGACACCCCCATCCCCAGGCCCACACAATGAGGAGGGGAGGAAAAGGAGGTGCTCCTCAGAGGGCAGGAGAGGAGGGGGGCTCCGTGGGCACTGCAGGTCTCGGGGCATGGTCCACACAACCTCAGCATTCTGGACTCAGTGGTCTTGCTGGGAGGCACAGCAGCTTTCAGGCTGGGCAGGGTCTTGGTCACGTCATCACCCCGTGCCACCCTCTAGGCTGAGCCCCTGAGGACCTAAGTTCACGTCCCTTCTGCAGTCACAACCGCCCCCCCACCCCCTTGAACCAGAGGCGGGGCTCGCAGCGCACCTGGGGCAGGCTTTGCTGGGGCACTCAGTCCTTCCACGCTTGGGCCTTGTTTGGGATCATCTGAAATTGTCAACATCCACATTAGGGCAGAAGACGCATTCCTCAAACTTGCTTCTGATTGTGTAACAGTGCAGCATGGTCAGGCAGGCCTGCGCATCTTAGCCAGTTTTTAAGGGCTTTCTTTTTAGTAGTTTTTTTTCCCAGCACAGGTTTTTGAATCCAGACCCTTCTCACTGAGCTACATCTTCAGCCCTTTTTTATTTTTTAATTTGAGAGAGTCTCACTAATTTGTTAAGTTGCCCTGGTTGGGCTTGAGCTGGCCATCCTGCCTCAGTTTCCCAGAGATCTGGGATTATAACTGTGCACCACCAGGCCAGGCTCATTATCATCTTTTGAAAGGGGCTCATTTTCAGTTGACACATGACAACTGTGCACATTTCAGGAGACAGTGTGACGTCTGACACACATATACAGTGTGCAGCAGGCATGACCATCCCTTCTCCGTACAGAAACACTTAGAATCTTTGCTGCCAGCTGTCCTGAAACCCAGGGTTACTTCAGCCACACTTCTACTCTCCTGCAGAACACCAGTCAGCTCTATTCGAAGGAAACTGATTTAAAAGTCTATTAAAGTGTAGGTACATTTTCCATTTAATAGTTTTGTGGAATAAAAATGGTAGTTCTGTGTTCAATTAATGTCATTCAGAATGCTCCCTGACAATCTTTTTTTTTTTTTCTGCAACTGGGGATTGAACTCAGGCCCTTGTGTTTGCTAGGCAAGTGCTTATTCCACTGAGCTATCTCCCAAGCCTCTAAAACATTTTTTAATCTATCCATCCATCCATCCATCCATCCATCCATGCATCCATCCATCCAGGGTCTCACTATGCACTTCAGGCTGGCCTTGAGCTTACTTTATAGTTCAGGCTGGTCTCAAACTCACAGTGATCCTGCTGCCTCAGCCTCCCAAGTGCTGGGATTACAGCAGTGTCCACCATGCCCAAATCCTGCTAACACCATAATTTTCCTAGTTTCCCAGCATGCCTCTGAAAGTTCTAAGGTCCCCACCTTTGTCATCGCCCAGAGCAGTTCCCATAATCCAAGGTGTTGAAGGCGAGGGCTCTGGTTGGGCAGAGGCCTGTGTTGTACCACTCACCTATGGAGGGGAGGAAAGTCATTGGCACCCAGAGCAGAACATCATGAGAAACAAGCTGGTGAGTGACACTTTTGGTGCTCAAATGCCCGATGCTCCCTCCTTTTGCTAGAATATAATGTGTAGTCTGGAATACTCTAGACTTGCCCAGAGCTGCCAACACACTGCCAGGCGCTTCCCGTGCCTACCCGGCTTCCTCTGCTGTTAAGCCCCAGGCACAGCCACCACCGTCATGGGGCAATGGCTGCAGGACAGCGCAGTCCACTCTGAGGGGTTCTGTCTCATCCCGCCAGCCTCTCCTGTGGTGTGCCCCATGCATGCTGCACTGTGTTGGTTCCTCAGGTCTGTGACGGTGCTTGCTTGCTTTGTAGGTCACCCCTTGGGGAAGGACACAGAGAAGGGCTCCTCTCCCCACATCGCATTGGGGCCCAATACTGGCAGGGCTGAGCCTGGCCCTAGCCCTTTGCACAGTGCTGCCTTTGAAGGGCCAAGCCCAGTGTACCCTGGGGCAGGGACGCTGTTCTGGAATTCTCCCGCAGGGCAGCACTGCCTCCTTCCCAGTGCTCATCTTCTCCAGGGGTGGGGAACCAAGTCACTGGAGCCCCCAAAGCTGGCCAGCACTGCTCCACTTCAGCCCTCACGCAGTCAGCAAGGGTTCCTGAGTGCTGCCCGTGGCTTGCCCATCTGGGTTGCCGTTGAGCACCGTCGTCCTTCACATCGCGTCAGCAGCTCCAGGCTGCACCCTGCATGGCTCCGCGGGTTGGCTGAGTGTTCTGGACAAGGCCCTGTCTGCTTTGCCCCAGCCTTCCCTTCCTCTGAGAGCCTGAGATGCCCCAGGCCCACCCAGCCTGGTGGCCTCAGCTGCAGCTTCTGTGGTGAACGCAGAGCACTGGTTGGAAACTAAGATTGGGACACTGCTGTGCTCCCGGTACTGCTGGGGTGATGCCTGCCCCTCAGTCTTCTCTAAGGACAGAGCCAGGTGGTAAGTGTGTGTGCTCCCCATGTTTACACGCGGATCTATAGTTTTCTGTCCATCTCTGTGTGTGTACCTACACACAGACACACGAGACGGAAAGCATGAATTCCTGCTGCTGCCTCTCCAACGCACATTCTCCTCCTCTCAGCCTACCAAGTGCATTTGTGAGTGTTCTCAGCTGCTAATTAGGGTGATTCTACATCTAGTTCTGGGCTAGCGAGAGCAGCTTTGCACCTCTGAAGAACGCTGGGGCTTATTTTCTGCTTTTCCCCTTTCATAACTATTTCTGGACTCTTCAATGATCAGTGGAGAAATGTTCATGCAAATTACAAAAGCAGGGGCCTGGCGGGATGGCTCAGTGGTCTAAAGCGCCTGCTTGGGAAAACTTGGGTGGCTTCAGGGACTGTGGTTCGATCCCCGGCACCACATGCTGCGCCAGCCCTGCCCTCAAGGAGGGCTGAGCCGGCCATGAAAAAGAGTGAATAAATGAACAAAGGTTCTGAAACAAGAAAATAAATAAATAAATAAAATAAAAAATTAAAAAAAAAAAAAAAACAAATTACAAAAGCAAAACACTGCATGGAACAGAACCTATAGGCCACAGCTCTGTGGAGCTTACAGTCAGGCAGAGGTCTGGCCCCAACCCAAGACATGGCAGGAGCTGGCGGCCCACCCTGGGGTCACCAAGGACCTGTCTTTGCCAGCTGCTTCCCTTAGCTAGGGAAAGTAAGAAAATCCAGAGGCACCAGGACTGCTGCCAGCCCAGTGCAGCGAGGCAAGCGTTCACTCTGAGCCGGGCACCAAGTCCATGGAATTCGCCACCTTCTGAGTACGGGGCTGCATGCAGAGTGCACAGGCGCCAAGACCCAGGCCCCTATTAGACCGAGGCAAAGCTCTGCATTCCCTGTGGCAGGCAGAGGGAATAACACTGCTCCTGGGAATGCGGAACAGACAGGCGACCACATGCCAGCTCAGGGGTCACAAGCCAGAGCGGTACGTGCTCTCTCTAGACTGCTAAAGGGGAGGCCAGGTTTGCTTTCCTGGGTGTTCGTGCTCTTCAGTGAACTGAGAAAGTACTTAAGCTGGAGCAGGTGCATTAGACCTTCTATGGAAGTCATATGTGGGGGACAGCTGGGTATTATGGCTTACACCTGGGATGTCTCCCTAACTATGTAAACCCAGCCTCCCCCTTACAGAAGCAGCCTAGGAATAGCATGTATTGCTCCCACTTGTGACCTCTTAGCCAGAATAAGGTCACCTGTCGGTTCCTCACTACTGGGAAGCAGGGACGTTATTCCTGGCAGTGGCCACAGGGAATTCAGAGCGCTGCTTACAGGTTAGGCTTCGGGGAGGTGACAGGTCGCAGGTGTGCGACACATCATCGGATCAGTACGCTGACCAGCCTGCAGTGGAGTTTGACAGTGGGAAGTGTGGGCTGTGGGGGGCAATGGTGGCTGGGGCGTGCCCTGGAGGGGCCGTTACCCTCCTCCTCCCTTGACCCCTTTCTGCTCACTGCCTGCCATGCCACAGACTGCTTTCTCTCTACCATGCTGCCCTGCCTTGGAGCTGACCAATGATGGACGGAAGCCTCTCCTCCCTTAACTTGCAGGCGCTGGGTATTCTGTCCCAGCAATGAGATAGCAGCTAAGACGCCAGGCTACCCTGGGCAGCTGCCTCTGAATGGATGGTGGTAAGTTAATTCTTATCTTGTGAAAGTTGCTTACTCCGGCAACTTAGCTAGTTTCCTAGCTGAACCGCGTTAAACGAATACCTTATACAACATTCAGAAGAAACACATTTTAAAATGAAACAAAGTATAATACATACCTCAGGAGAGACGTGAGAGGCAAAAAAGTCTTCCTCCTTTGGAGGAGGGGATGAAGGCGGAAGCACGCAGCTCTCAAGCCATAGCTGGAACAAAAACAGAGCCACCCTCAGCATTCCGCAACCTGCATGGGGCTGCTTCCTGGTGACTGGGACTTTTGTGACTGCAGCATTAGGGCCCTGAGGCACTGCAGGAACCCACTGCTGCAGTACAGTCTGCTTGCAAACTCTGAAGGAGTCAAGTACCCAACTTCAGAAATCCCTTCTGTTAAAAAAATTTCTTGTTGGTGTTTTCTTGAGATAGGGTCTCACTACGTACCCAGTCTGGCCTTGGACTCCTCAAGTGATCCTCCCGCTTCAGCCTCCCCAGTGCTGGGCTCGCAGGCATGTGCCGCCATGCCTGGCTGAAGTGCTCACTATGCATGTTTGCAGCGCATAACGATGGTCTTCATCCTGGGGCGCTGGGCCTGGCACAGCACACACTTCAACTCACTTCCCCCCAGTTCTTTGGCTAGCCTTTCCCCTTCCCCGAAACTCTTTCTGAAAAGGAAAATCCCATAGCTTCACGTGTAAGCACAAGTTCCAATGCACACCCAGGCCCCGTCGCTCACGACTCTACACCTTAGCACTGCCCCATGTGCTGAGTTTATCTGCAGCCCCGTTGGCCCTGGAGGGGTTTTCACCCAGGTTCTCAGGTACGTGTGCACCGGGAGGGGAGCAGCGCACCACACTCAGCCAGGCAGGGCGGGGCGCCCTCCACCTTCTGTAACAAGCATTCTCTTTCAGCCTATTAGTGCCACATTTCCTACCTCCATGCTTTCAGCAAATGATTTCTTTTTGCTTTTGGTACCAGGAACCAAACTCATGACCTTGCACTTGTCAGGCAGGTGCCTGTGCTGCTGAGCTATCTCCCTGGCCCTCAGGGGATAATTTCACTGTGTAAAATGCTCCACACATCACTGATGGCTGCCTAGCACTCTTCCCCACAGGACACGGGCATCACCGAGGCTGCGTGAGCCAGGAGCTCAGTGTCCCCAAGTCACTGCTATTAGATTAAGAAAGCCTCTTTTGCTCACTCATGCTTTTCCAATGCGGGGCATCAAACTCAGGGCCTTGCACTTGTGCCACTGAGCTACACCCCTGGCTTTAAATAAGGTACCTTAGCCGGGCGTGGTGGCTCACGCCTGTAATCCCAGCACTTGGGAGGCTGAGGCAGGAGGATCAATGCGAGTTCAAGACCAGCCTGGGCTACAAAAGTGAGCTCTAGGCCAGCCTCAACTGCATAGCAAGACCCTGTCTCAAAAAGACATAAATAAATAAATAAATAAATAAATAAATAAGGTGCCTTGCCGAGGGTGTTGGTGCATGCCTATAATCCCAGCACTTGGGAGGCTGAGGCAGCAGGATTGCTGCAAGGTGTGGGCCACCCTGGGCTACAAAGTGAGCTCAAGGCTAGCCTGAGCTGCATGGTGAGAGCCTGTCTCAAAAAGACATAAGTAAATAAATAAATAAATAAATAAACTTTACACGGAAACATCGTGAGCTAAGGCTGTACGGGTCACTTGAGAAAAACATGACTACAGGCTTAACGACCTGCCCTGATGGTCCCTGAGGAGTGGTGCTCATGGCACCTTCACTGCCATGGTCAGGGAGGCAACAGCCCCGTGCATGCCAAGTGTCAGCCACACAGTTTCCCTTTCCCGTGGTTTGGGATAAAAACAGAGCTTCAGCTAAGGAACATGCATGTGAGGCCATACACCCTGGGGACTCACGTCAGTGCCATGCTTCCGTGTGGCTTGGGACGCCAGTGACTTCACCCTCTCCCTGTAGAGCTGGGCGGCGCGACTGTTGTACTTGGCGTTGGTGTCGTTGGTGGCACAGCCATGCTGGTGGAAAAAGGAGGACTGCAGAGGAAAGAGCACCCAGGCTGTAGGAACGCTGCGTGGAGCAGACATGCTGACCCAGAAGGAATGGCCCGGGACCCGGGTTCTTTTTTTTTTTTTGGGACCGGGGTTTGAACTCACGACCTTGCACTTGCCCAGCAGGCACTTGTGCCTCAGAGCTATCTCCCCAGCCCCCCAGGTTCTTAAAATATCAATGAAGACTAACATGATTTGAACATCATGAAAAGTTATAATATAACCTTTCCTCTGTAATAAGGGAATTCTCTACACAAACAGCATAATTTGGTAAGCCTACATAGAGACTCACATCAGGAAATGAAGTACCTGGCCCCCGCTTGGGTTAAGCCACTCAGGACTTATTTGTTTATTTATTTATGTTATGGCTGGCTCAGCCTGTCCTGGGGGGTGGGCGGACGCAGCATGTGGTGCTGGGCATCAAACCGTGGTACTTGCAGTTACCCAAGCTTGCCCAAGAAGGTGCTTCAGACCACTGAGCTATCTCACCAGCCCAGGACTTTTGAATTCAAGAGCAATTCATTTCTGCTTGCATTTCATTCAATCAGAACTTTCGACAACTGGTTAGGAGCTACGCTAACTGTTACCTTGTTTGATGCTCTCTTTTCATTAATACAGTGGTCTTACTAAGGTGAGATCAGAGAAGCAATTCCAACCAACCACAAGAAACTACCCCAACACCCACATATCCGAACAACGAAGCCTGCACGAGTGGTCCTGATGAGCCTGAACTGACCCAGCACAGCACTGGGTACCCAGCGTGGCCAATCCTGTCCAGTGCTCTTCGTGGGCAGCACTGCACAACGGTACTACCATCCCTACCTATGTCTCACTGAAGAAGATGGGGAAATGAAGACCCCAAGATCCGACCCCTTGGCCAAGGCCACCAGCACAGTGAGGCAGCCTGTTCAAGCCAAGCCCCTGCCAGCCAAGGGCCAGGGCACTCTGGGTGGGAAGGCTTAGCCCTGGGAGGGAGTACAGACCTGCTGGGAGGGAGCAGGCGGAGGCTACAGTGACACGTGGGGCCACAGGCCAGCGTTTTGAACACCTAGTGTGCCTAATTCCAAGGTGCATGTTCTTAGGAGGACAGGAGGTACTCTCTCTCAGAAAACGGAGAATTGGTTTGTGGCTCTCCAAAGCCCAGCCGACAGACCACACACCTCAGTACACTCATTTCTCTCATTAGGGAAAATTAAACCCAAACTAGGTTTAAATTTAAAAAAAGAGAAAGAAGTGCTGCCCTAAGGGAATTTGGTAATTCCAAAACTAGTTTATTTTATTTATTTATTTATTTATTTATTTAGTCTTTTTGAGACAGGGTCTCGCTATGCAGTTGAGGCTGGTCCTGAGCTCACTTTTGTAGCCCAGGCTGGTCTCGAACTCGCACCAATCCTCCTGCCTCAGCCTCCCGAGTGCTGGGATTACAGGCGTGCGCCACCACGCCCGGCTTCCAAAACTAGTTTAGATTTACAATTAAAAATTTAAGTAATTGATTGTAGGCATCTTGGGGCCCGGCGGGATGGCTCAGTGGTCTAGAGCGCCTCCTTGGGAGGGCTTAGGCGGCTGCAGGGACCACGGTTCGATCCCCGGCACCACATGCTGCACCAGCCTTGTCCTCGGGACGGGCTGAGCCGTTCATAAAAATGAGTGAATAAACAAATAAAGGTTCTGATTGTAGGCATCTGTTTACAAATAAGAGTGTGTTACACTTTAATAGCATTCTAAAGGAATTCCATTTGCTCTAGATTTTTTTTTTTTTTTTTTCATAGATTAGGGAAGGGTCTACAGGGTGTTCCGAGTTTCACTACTAGATTGGACTTGTAGTGATCTGCCTGTTCACAGCCTCCCAAGAGCTGGGATTACAGGCGCGCACCACCATTCCCTATCTCAACTGCTGTCTCAGAATGTCCCGGGCCCCTGCGCCTGTTAGCAGGTGCTTTAATCCACAGAGTTATTTCTCTGGCCCTTAGATTTTCTATTTTAGCATCCTAAACAGTGTTTCACAAGGTTTTGCTGGGAACATTTCAGAGGATCTGATATGTTGAATTTACAGGTTTGTGGATGATTGAGTATATTTGTAAATGCAGTTAAGAAAATCACTTTGAAGTCACTTGGTTTATGTGACACTTGTCTGCTGTATTAGAATTTTTTTATTTGTAGATATAATAAATTAAATACTAACTCAAATACATGTGATGCCTTCGAAACATAAAAGCTACGTTTAGTGGAAAGGCTATAGTCATAAAAGTGCTTCTGACTTCTGTCAGCCATGTGGCGTCTGCAGACCGCTCTCTTGTTTTGTTTTGTTTTTTTCCTTTTTTACCTCTTTTTTGAAGAGTTATCTTGGGTTCTATATATAAATATAAAAAGGCAAAAGTGCAGGGCATTGGTTGGACGTGGCTGCCACACCGCCTGCCTGTGGTGGCACTGAGGACTGGAGCCTGGGCGCTTGCACACACCACATCTCCAGCTCCTGAATTTTCTTCAAGCATTTACTGTGCTATTTTCTGGTGAACTTCTGCGTCCACACTCTGGCCTGCCTTGCCCACAGGAGAGGCCTGAGTTTTCTTACCATGTGCCAGAAGCTGCCCAAAGCCTCAGGCTCACAGGGCTCGATCCACTAAATAAAGCAGCCCCAGAGGGCTCCAAATGCACAGGGTGGGGCGGCTCTCTCCATAGAGACCCAGAGCACAGCAAGAGGGCGTGGACGTCAGGGTGAACTTACAGCATTGGCATTTCCTCCCACTTGCATGCACCGCAGCTGAAACCATGACCAGTTGGAATCCAGCTCTGTAGATCTGGAAGAAAGAACATTCCTTGTGTCCACACCTTTCTTCTCCAGAACCAAAGCCCTGAGCTCCTGGAAACCAGCTTCTTCAGCTGTAGGAGCTTAAGGAGTGCTGCTCCTGGGATGCCATGGCTACTGGGTGAGTGCCGGTTGGCATGAGCAGCCCCTGATCCTCTTGTCCTTGTTGGCAGCTGAGGCCTCTGTGGCCCCACGGCTTATCCTGTGCCCAGGTGTGGGCAGGCTGTGCCAGGTGTCACAGTAGCTCCAGGTGCCATCTCCTGTAGGCCAAGAGAGGTGACGGTCTTTGTGGGACTGCCTGCTCTTTGCTCTCCCCTAGTGAGTTAGGAGCTAAAACCTAGCAACATGACTGTACACAGCGTGGAGCCTCTGTGTGGACTCTCTCAGGCCAGGCAGGTGATCACAGAGGCCTCTAGGTCCCTGCGCAATGAGTTGTGGATACCACCTCCATTGTGGACAGGAACAACAGGATTCCCAACGACATCTTGCCAAGGGACCAAATGCATGCAGCCCTCTCTCCTGAGCCCCAGGCAGAAGCCAAGAGCAAGGCTGTCCCTGCCAACCCAGCGGACGTCCCAGCTAGCCCTGAAGGACATGGGCGCTCGGCATGCCTGTGGGTAGGACACGCTTGACAAAGTGGACAGCGTGAAGGCAAGGGGAGAGGCTTCTGGCTCTTCCTTCGGCGCTGCCCTTCCTTCGCTGGACTCGTTTCTATGCCTCTTGGTGCCATTCAAGCTTTGTAAAGGTTTTCAGGAGTTTAAAATGTGTTTAATATTTTATTTTCTTTTGTTTTTGAGACAGGGTCTCACTACATAGTTCAGGCTGCCCTCAAACTCACCACACTCCTCCTGCTTCAGCCGCCTGAGTGCTGGGATCACAGGTGAGCACCATCACACCTGGCAGTCTTAGTAAATGCCACTATTTTAAAGGTAACTCTAACTTCAGATTAATATTGTTGCAGTGACAAATCCACTTTGTGGTGATGTACACAAAGGAGAGATTTAATCACACTCTATAAGAAATAGGGCTGAGTATACAGCTCACCGGCGTAGTGCCTGCTTGACAAATGCGAGGGCCTGGGTTCAGTTCCCAGAATCCCTCCAAAAGAGAAATAACTTTCCCAAAGATAAAGACAAGACAAAACAAAAAACAATGCTGTCTCTGGACAGAATTTCTGATCAATAAGCAGGACGAGGAGCCAGATCCACCAGGTTCCGCTGCCTCAGAGACTCCCCACACCCCACTCGCACCCCATCATACACATCCACAGCCTGTTCCGTCCCAGGGTAGGGGCTGGCTGCCTCTCTGAGGAACAGACTGAGTGCAGGAAAGTCCCAACTCAGCCACTCACTTACTGCAGGATCTCAGAGAAGCGGCCTCACCCCTTGTGCCTTATTTGTGTCCTCTGTGGAGTGCAGGTGGGATGGTGTTACTATTTGCTTTACTCTTGCAGAGTGTAAACCAGCCATCATCTGGAAAGCTCAGGGACTGTGGCCTGGCTCACAGTGGGCCTGCTGTGCTAGAAGTCACATCGACCCTTGTCACCTGCCCCTCTCAAGTTCCTAGGACAGCATGGGGCTCTGCAGGCTGATGACACAGTGGCCTAAGCACTCAGGTCGGCTGCCTTCTGCGTTCTCATTCCAGTCTTCACCAAAGTAAAGCAGAGACGTGCATTTTGCAGAAATGAAGGTAGAGACCAAAGGGGAATCTGATCATGCACTGAGCTCCAGGGACTCCCTGGGATCCCTGCACTCAGCAGTGGGCGGGGCTCCACAAGGGCTGCAGCCACCGCTGAGTTCCACCCTCAGTCCACGGCTTTGCTCTGTGGCACCACATAGCTCGCCTGCTGTCCTCAGCCCTTGGAGCTCAGAGAAGAGACAGAGGTGCAGCCTGCAGCCACCAGGGATGGCCAGCCTCCCTCCTGACCCCTCCCCCACACCTCAGCTAGGTCACTTATCCCCTGTGTCACCCAGGAGGGTCTGTGGAAGGCAGTGAGGCTCCAGCCTAGCAGAGTTGGACACCCAACATCATAAGCCCATCCCTGTGGAACTTTCTGCCCCATGGTGCACAGGAATCCAACTGCAGCTGAACACTGGGCTCTACCTCAGGGCTTTTTGCCAGAGAGAGAAAGAAGGTTTAAACATTTAGGAGCAGCCCAGAGCGGGGGCGTACATCTACAGTCCTAGCACTGGGAGGCTGAGGCAGGGAGTGTTGCTGTAAGTTCAAGGCCAGCCTCACCCTGTCTCAAAAACCCAATGAAGGTGCCTTGGGGGCTCCAGAACCCCCGAGACGCCATGCTGCCCAGAAACCAGTTGTGGTGGCACACGCCTGTAATCCCAGCACTGGGGAGGCTGAGTCAGGAGGATCACTACTAGTTTGAGCTGCGTATCAAATACATAAATAAATGAATAAATGATTTTTAAAGTTTGTTTTAAAAAACCAACAAAAGAAAAAAAGGAGGGAGAATGAAGAGTCAGCTACGAAGTGCTTTTTTTTCCTTGATTCTACGGCTCCTCTCTAAGTCGCAGGGCAGACCTCCCCTTGCCCTGCTGTGTGTCTGCGGTCAGATCTCACCAGCCCTTGAAGTTGGCTGCAAATTCTCCCCTGCTGCTAAGCTCCCCACGTTCCACAGGCCTTAGCTCTCCTCTTGCCCGGCAGGCCTGCTGTATTGGGGCTTGTTCCTAGACTCAGAAATACTTAATGGGGATCTTGAGAAGAGCTAGAGGGTAAGGTACAGTGTGACAGGCCACATCCCAGCAGCACGGGGAAGAGCTGTACCCTTTGAGGTGTTACCAGGGCCTGTCATAGTAAGGCTTCAGAGTAGTTGGGCCCAGAGCAGCCTGAATTTCCGTATTCATGACCTGCCTCTCTCATTTGCCTGCAGAGGGCAGAGCTTATAATTGCTCTTTCCTGTGTGAAACTGTTGCCTTGAAATTGTACTGAAGGAAAAATAAACTCTACTTAAATGAGCACCCTATCTCTACGTTATTACCAGGCCTGGCTGCGAGACTGTTCAGGGCAGGCCAGGGGAGAGGAAGGAATTTATCCTACTTCACATACTTGGGTGCTTAGATGTTTTTTCCAGTGAGCTAGTTTGTAATGCTTCCTAATGAAAATGCTAAAGAGGAGCCCTTCCTCCACTGAAGATGAAACACACACTGCCCTTTTTTTTTTTTTTTTTTTTTAGATACAAGGACTCACTTTGCAGCTCAGACTCACACTGAGTAGCGATCCTCCTGTCTCAGCTGCCCAGCACTGTGACTATAGGCACATGCCCCCACGCCTGGTTTTGGAGTAGCATCGTGTGCTCAGGGTTCCTGCACCGGCACAGCATGCAGTACCAGGGATCAAATTTGGGTCCTTAGAAGCCGGGCGTGGTGGCGCACGCCTGCAATCCCAGCACTCGAGAGGCTGAGGCAGGAGGATT
Source organism: Myocastor coypus (assembly GCA_004027025.1). NCBI lineage: Eukaryota > Metazoa > Chordata > Mammalia > Rodentia > Myocastoridae > Myocastor > Myocastor coypus. The sequence continues at coordinate 25,166 of PVJA010005498.1, forward strand.
GGTGTGAGTTCGAGACCAGCCTGGGCTACAAAAGTGAGCTCAAGGCCAGCCTCAACTGCATAGCAAGACCCTGTCTCAAAAAGACAAAAAAAAAAAAAAAAAAATTTGGGTCCTTATGATCGCCAGGCAGGCACTTAGTCCTCTGAGCTATCTTTCCAGCCCTCCCCACCCCCACTTTAGCCAGACACTGTGGATCCAAGCAGGCCTCCAGCTTCCTATGCAGCCCCCACTGGACTGGAGCTGCCGATGCTCCTGCCTCAGCCTCCCAAGTGCTAGGATTATGGCACACACCCTGCACCGGGCTCTCAGTGTCTTCTCAGTCCTGCCCTCTTCCACACCCACACTGCTGCCCTCTGGGTACACAACAGATTTTAATAGCTATGCTTGAATCATTTATAAGCGTCGTGAGTCATGCAGTTATGTTTACTTGACTTTTATAAGTCTAGCGGTTAAACCACCCCCCGGCCAAACAGATCCTGCTGTCCCGGCCTCTTAGATGCTCAGCCAGCCCTGTCCTCAACAAGGGACACAGCAGAAAACACCTGATCTCCTTCCAGGGAGCAGAGAGGAAGGTGGCAGACTTTCCAGAGAGGGACAGGACAGTGCGGTGCAGCGAGAAAGGAGAGCGCGCCAGGCGTGGGGCTCAAGCCTTCTTGGGTGTCTGTAGGAGCTTCCATAGGCTAACTTACAGGTCAGTGCAGGGAGAAGGACACTAAAAGTCACCCAGGGTGAGCGTGCAAGGCTCATTTTTTGGCGCTCACCTGGGCACCACAAAAGAAACAATGAAACTGACTAAACTGAAAAGAACAATGTTTTTAATACATAGCACAGGGAAACAGATACCCACACAGGAAAAAAAAAAAAAATGAAGTTGTACATTTATTTATTTATTTATTTATATTTATATATTTTTAAATAGCATGGCCGACTTAGCCTGCTCTAGGGGTGGGGCTGGTGCTGCATGTGGTGCCAGGGATCAAACCCTAGTCCCTGCGGTTGCCTAAGCTCTCCTAAGCAGGCGCTTTAGACCACTGAACTATCTCGCTGGCCCCTGAAGTTGTACTTTTAATTTGAACATTGTGAGCAAAAATTAACTCAAAATAGATCAAAGATATAGACTGTCGGTCTAAAGCAATAAATGTCTGAGAAGAAAGCTTCATGACAATGGACGGAGCAATGCTTTCTTGACTAATGCACCAAAAGAACACACAAAGGAGAAAAACAGAGAAAATGGACTTCATGAAAATCTTCTGTCTGTGCGGTGCTGGGCCTGGTGGCACACGTCTGTAATCCCAGCCCTCAGGAGGCTGAGGCAGGAGGATTCCAGTGAGTCCAAGTCCAGCCTGGGCTCCATGGTGGGTTCAAGTCTAGCCTACACTACAGAGAGAGACCCTTTCTCACAAAACAACGATAACAACAAAAAGTTTGTGCACTAACAGAATTATCAACAAAGTAAAAAGGGAACCCACACAATGGAGAAAATATTTGCAATTCATGTATTTGATGAGAGATTAAATATCTGGAAAACATAGGACTTCTAAAACTTAACAAGAAGCCAAACAACTGGATTGAAAAATAGCCAAAGAACTGGGGGTATAGCTCGACAGCCTGAACACCTGTCTGGCAAGGCACGCACAACATCCTGAGTTCAATTCCTGGTACCAAAAACAAACAAACAACAAAAACAAAAAGGAAGGACCAAGACTTAAGTCCAGAGTGGTGGTGTTCACCTGTAATCCCAGTACGCAGGAGGCTGAGGCAGTGGGAGCACTGAGAGTCAGCCTGGCCAGTCTGAGCTACATAGTGAGACCCTGTCTTTTTCTTTTCTTTTTTTTTTTTTTTTTTTTGTCTTTTTGAGACAGGGTCTCGCTATGCAGTTCAGGCTGGCCTTGAGCTCACTTTTGACTTTTGTAGCCCAGGCTGGTCTCGAACTCCCACCGATCCTCCTGCCTCAGCCTCCCAGAGTGCTGGGATTACAGGCGTGAGCCACCACGCCTGGCAAGACCCTGTCTTAAAAAGACAAAGAGCTGGAGGAGACATTTTTCAAAGGAGATATACAGCTGGTTGTAAGCACATGAAAACATCAACTTCACTAATTATTAGGGAACTGCAACTCAATACTACAATGCAACATCGTGTTACACCCCTTAGGAGAACGGTTACCAAAAGCTACAATATCAAAAGAACAGGACTGAGGATACAGCTCAGCCCTTGGTTCTACCTCCAGGATAAAGAAGGCAAGGAGAGAAGAGAGGGAAGGAGGCAGGGAGGGAGGGGTGCACGGTGGTGAAGGTGTGGAAACTGGAAGCTTCCTGCCCTTGGTGGAAGGTAAAGCTGTATGGCCACTGTGAAAAACAGAACAGGGGCTCCTCAAAATACTAAAAGCAGAATTACCCAGTCCCCCCACTCTGGGTAGATGCCTAGAAAAATTCAAAAGAGGTCCTCCCAGAGACACATATACAGGTACATTCAAAGCAGCTCTGCTCCCGCAAGCTGACCAGAGGCTTTCCAGTGGGCCAACAGACAGCAAGACACGACAGATCCACAGGGCAGGTGGTACTCAGCGCAAGGGTGCTCTAGCCTATGCCTCACTGTGGGTGAACCTTGGGGCTTTAGGCTATCCAGGGACAAAAAGCCTTCATGATCCTGTTCACACAAGGTTCTCAGAGCCTGGAAATTATAGAGACGGAAAACAGATTGGTAAATCTGGTATGGTGGTACATGCCTATAATTTCAGCACTTCGCACACCCAAGGTAGAGGGATCGAAATTTCAAAGCCGGGGGCTAGGGAGATAGTTTGGTGGTCTAAGTGCCATCATGGCAAGCACAAGGATCCAGGTTCAATCCCCAGCACTGCATGCGGTGCCAGCCATTGAAACTGGGCATGGCGGTGCATACCTGCAATCCCAGAGCTGGGAGGCTGAGACAGGAGGAGCACTATGAGTCCAAGCTGCAAGGTGAGATTCTGTACACCACCCCCCCAAAAAAAGGAAACAAAATTTTGAAGCCAACAAGATCCTGTCTTTAAAATACAAAGCCCTAGTCACTGAGCCCCTGCCAAGGACTCAGCTGCCACCCCTGGAGCCCCCCGTTTCCTGGCGATCCATCCACCCACCCCCGCCTTCTCCCACAGCTGCCTTCTGCAGGCGTTTCCGCCAAGACAAGCAACTGCACTGCATGCCTGCCACCCAGAGCCTCCACTCTTTTGACCCCTTTGCTGATGCAGGGCAGGGGACCACCTGCTTCCTGTTGGCACTAAGGGCTATATTGCATCAGAATCCAACAGAGAAGTGGCAGGAAGACCCTCACCACTGTCAAGGTATCGCTGATGATTACAATAAAAGAAATTGCTGAAGGCACTGAAAAAGACATGCTACTGTCATGGAGCACCCAGAATACAGAAGCGGTCCACCCCAAGGGACCAGCGCAAGGCGGACACTGCTCCTGGCAGAGATGGGCCTGGCTAAGGCGATCTGCAGCGGGTTCCCGGGCAGTAAGAGCTTGTGGCTCACTGAAGCCTAAGGGAGGATTTCCCTGCAATAAGGAGAACGACCTTCTGTCCCTTGTCCCAATCTAAAAAACCTCACATCATGTATAATGTAACCCACTGGCGTCCCTTTATGCAACAGACTAAAAACAACAACAACAAATAAAAAATAAAAGGCAGTTAGGGCTGCACTCTGCCATCCCAGCACTCAGGAGGCCGAGGCAGAACTGCTGGGTCCCAGGCCAGTCTGGGCTCCATAGCAGGAACCTATCAATGAGCAATCAATCAATAACCTTTTTAGAAAGGGACTGTTGGGAATATAGCTCAATGTGGAGGCCCTGGGTACATCCTCAGTATCACAAAAGCAACACAAAATTCATATATAAGGATATCCCTTGTTTAACAACCTACCTGGTAATGACTGCTTGTACTTAGACTGAGACATGCTGTTTGGACTTAGGACCCACTGCTCAGACTTAAGGACCAGAGCCTCAATTATTATTATTATTATTATTATTTTTTTGGTATAGTAGATCTTGTTTATATGGTACTGTAATTTTTGCAGACTGTACTATATAATATAGTGCTATAGTTTTATGTTTTATACATTATAGCAAAGTCATTAAGCTGGACCTTCCTCGGACCATTTCTTTGTTCTAAATATGGCAGTGTGTATACTACATATATTTCCTCAGTGAAGGACCAATTCCTTTAATAGCCTAGGACCAGAGCTTGGTCGTTGCGGGAGGACTGCCTTTGTGCACTTATGTATGTAAGTGTGTACGTGTATGCTCCACTCTGCTATCATCAGTAGTGGAGAACAGGGCATGCCCAGCTACTACATAATGGCGCCGAGTTACAGTTTTATGAGACGAGAAGAGTCAGGAAGGGGATGGTAGTTATGCTCACACAAGCTGTGAATGAGTTAGGTTAAAATTGAACTCTGTGCTAGAAAATAGTTAAGATGGTAAATTTTATCATAAGAAAAATAGTGAAAAAAAAAAAAAAAGAAAAATAGTGAAATAAATAAATAAACTTTCCTGGGCAACTAAATACCTCAACTTAAAAAAAAAAAGACAAAGCTAGGTACAGTGGCTAGGCCTATGATCCCAGGAGACTGAGGCAGGAGGGTCAGCCTGGGCTCATCAGTTGGAGACCAGCCTGGGCTCATGGCGAGACCCTGTCTCAAAAAGACAAAAACAAGAAACACACAGACAAGGGCAAGATAGTACACGTAGAACATCATGAGACCAGAGGCAGCGACAGCAAAAGGAAAAGAAGACGAAGGTGATGAGCACTCTGAATTCAGGAAGGACACACAGCACAGCTCCAGGAAATGGGTGCTGCAGAGGTATGTGACTGTCAATAATTGGGCCACCTTGCCTTCACAAACTGAGTTCTAGCCGAGCGTGCTGGCGCACACCTGTAGTCCCAGCACTTGTGAGGTTGAGACAGGAGGATTGTTGTGAGTTCGAGACAAGCCTGGGCCACAAAAGTGAGCGCAAGGCCAGCCTGAACTGCATAACAAGACCCCGTCTCAAAAACATAAACAAACCCAAACAGTTCTAAAAAGCTCCCTGCACCAAACAGAAAACCATGCAGTAATTACTACTACCTTTCTGTCTTGTATCATCACACAAAATGCCTCATTATAAATTTGTCTTTTTTTTTTTTCAGAACTGGGGTTCAAACTCATGACCCCTTGCACCTGCCAGGCAGGCACTTGTGCCAGGGAGCTATCTCCTCAGCCCCCCTCATTACAAACTGTGACTGGGTTGGGGAGATAGCTCAGGGGCCCAAGTGCCTGCCTGACAAGTGCAAGGTCCTGAGTCCCATCCCTGGTTCTGAAAACAAAATAAAACAAGACAAAACAAAACAGCTTACAAACTGTGACTGATTTTACCCAACTGGAACAATGCATCTCTACAGCAACACTACATCAACCTTTCTGAAGTTGTGATATGAATAAACTACGTGCTACAGGGCCAAAGTGCCTTCCTAGCGGGTTCTTTCCTGGGATAGGCAGAGGCTGGGCAACAGCTGGACGGGCAACTGGAAGTCTACACCTCTGCATGGAGATGCCAGCAACATGAGGATGGGCTGCATGTGAGGACAGCTGTGCAGTCCTGCTGGGCTCCCAGGCCTGAGCCTGCCGGGGACCCAAGTATTCATGATCTCCATTTCTCTCATCTCCTGGATGTCCCTTTCCAACCTCACCTGGGGGGACTGTCTGTTCTTGGGGTGCCCTTCACTAACGCACACTGAGCCCCATAGAGGCTGTGCTGTCAAAAGTAGAAGACAATTCACTTGCTGCCTAAGGCCTCAGAGGAAGCGAGAACAAAGACCCTGACTCTGGGCACATCTGAAGTGGCCACTGGAAGGCAAATGGAAGTCACGCACTCCAGCCGCACACGGCTGCTGTCCATGGGAGCCAACGCTACAGGGCCATCCTGGCAGGGACCTGGGCTCCACAGCGGCTTCCTGTCACGTAACTCTCCACCCACAGGTGGTACAGGAGAGACCTGCAGCACCTCAGCACCCCTTCTCCCTGGATTGGGTGCTGTGTGTCCTAACTGAACAGAAGACATTGAAGGGAAAGGAAACCCTGTCTCAAAACCCTGCCTTCTACCTAGGTGTGGTGGTGCACACCCGTAGCCCCGGCATTCTGGGAGGCTGAGGCAGGAAGGTCACCAAGCTCAGGCACAGCCTAGGCAACTTAGTGACCTGGTGAGAGTCTGACTCAAAATTAAAAATAAGAAATGGCTAAAGATAAAGCTCAGTGTGAGGACCCTTGGTTCAGTCTCCAGTTTAGCATCAGAAAGGAAGGAAGGAAAAAAGAAAGACAAGTAGATTCTACTCTGTCTTCAACATTACTGCCTCAAGTCTGTGGAGAGATTGCTCTAGACAGAATGATCTTTTCCTAAGTACCTTGCTTCACAGCTTAGGTACTCAGGCATCAGTCTCCGTACCTCACAATGGACCCAGCATGATATGTGATGTCCAAGAAAACACAATGAGGAAGGCCAGGGATACCACATGACAGCAGAGGCTCCTGCCCAGGGCAGGAAGACACACGTACCTAATAAAACTCAGGTGAACACCGAGCGACCGGTGCGACCCTGAGCAGTCGATGCAAAGAAACACCCCATAGGTTATGCTGGCCCAGCTGGGGTTCTTGGCGCCACAGTCAAAGCACACCTGAAAGAAAAATGTGAAATTCAGTTAATTTATATTAGCTGGATTTAAACAAAGGTTCTGAAACAAGAAAAAATAAAGAAATAAAGAAATATATTAGCTGGATTAGTCACGGAACACAGTACTTGACTGGCTTCAATACTGCTTAACCTTCCCAATTTAAACTTTGGCTATTACAAAATACCTAAGGTAGGCTTTATATTACTGCAAATTTACATATCTTTTATTATGAAACTGGTATATTATTTTTCATGATAATGTTATATTACCAGGTCTACATATTAACACAGATTACTACATTGTACTAACTTCCCAGTCTATCACTGCATATTTGTCAGGACACAGCACACTGTCTCCAGGGAGGCTCAGGAGGCTGTGGGCCCGCCCAAACATCCCCTGTCCTGAGGCTCAGCAAGGACCCTACAGTTAGTCACAGCAGCGAACACTGCAGGAACACCACAGCTCTTCCCACCTAGGCCTGGACAATGGCTTGTCCCACCTGGCCACTCTCTGTGAGCCTCCTCTTCTGAGTGGAGGAGGAGGCTCGTGTGCCAGCCAGGTGGCCCAGTGATCCTTGCCTCCTGCTGACCCAGTGTGGGCTGTGTGAGCAAGAGAAAGGGGCAGAAGCGATGGAACCTCACTTCTAAGATTTGGCTGTAAAAGACACTGTGGCTGCCTCCTGTTCCCTCTCTGTCCACCTGATTTCTGACTTGGGAGGAAGCCAGATACCATGCCACAAGGACATCGGGACAGCCTCGCAGAGAGCCTCTGGTGGCAAGAAATGGGGGTAAAGCCCTGGCTGACAGCCAGTGGGGAGCAGACACCTACCCCCACACTACTGAGGTGCCCACAGCCTCCTGAAGTCCTGGGGCCAAACCAGCTACCAGCATCCTGATGCTCAGAAGACCTGCACACATGTGCGTGAGATGCTACGTGTGGGATAACCTGATGGGCGGCAGTGGGTAACTGGTGCAGAATGACACTCCTCTGTGAGACGTCGTGTCCCTCTTGCCATCTGACCAGGTCACTCAGAACCCTCAGGACACAGGGAATGTGTCCTCCACCTGCCGAGGGCCCCACAGGTCTGGCCTCACTGTTCCTGTCATCTTGCTTTCTTTCTGTTAGCACGTAGTGGCAGTAAGGAAAACCTCAGTAAGTATTTAGTAAGCAGATCTGGGTATTTTCAGAGTCTGAAAACCAGTACTTTACTCCCAATAAATGCTCAATAAATATTTTTTTCCCTTGTTTCAGAACTTTTGTTTGTTTTTATTTATTTCTTTTTATGGCCAGCTCAGCCTGCCCACTGGCGCAGCATGTGGTGCTGGGGATAGAACTGCGGTCCCTGCAGCCGCCTAAGCTTTCCTAAACAGGCGCGTTAGACCACTGAGCCATCCTGCTGGGCCCTCAATAAATATTAATCAAGTAAACATTTATGAAAATTGCACCAGCTGAAAGTTATCAGTAGCCCCTCCATACTGCCACTGAAGACAAACACTCTTTACCTGATAACTAGAGCATAAGTGTACTTCAAAGCACATGGTTCTAGGCCAGGGAGATAGCTCAGTGGCTTAAGCACTTGCTTGGCAAGCACAAGGTCCCAAGTTTCATGCCTGGCACCACCACCTGGTACCACCAAAAGGAAAAAAAAAAAAAGAAAAAGAAAAGATAGATACGGTTTTTAGTCAGGCCAGATAGCTCTGGACTAAAGTGCCTGCTTAGGCAGAGCACAGCAGGTGGGTTCTATCCCCTGTGTGCTGTGCCAGCCCCATCCCTGGGGTGCACTGAGATGGGACTGAGACTAGGCATAGTACCATGCGTGCCTGTAATCCCAACGCTTGGGGGGCTGAAAACAGTGGAATCACTACAAATCTGATCTGTGTAGTGAGACCCTGTACACTCTGTCTTAAATACGTAAAAAAAGACTCACTTTTTTTTTTTTAAATGTATTTGGTAAAGGGTGTCACTATGAAGCTCCAACTCGTAGTGATCCTCCTGTCCTGGCCTCTCTAGCACTGGAATTACACACGTGCACCACCATGCCTGGTCTCGCTGGTTCAGTGAGTTCGGGGCGTGTGGTGCCGGGGCTCGAACTCCGATCCCTGTGCTTGCCTAAGCAGGCACTTAGTCTGCTAAGCTGTCTCACTAGCCTTAGATATACTTTATAAGCCACAGTCACCTATGTGACACTTGTTCCCATTATCTTCTTCAAGAACTAGTGGCTTTGGGGCCCGGCAGGATGGCTCAGTGGTCTAAAGTGCCTGCTAAGGAAAGCTTAGGTGGCTGCAGGGACTGTGGTTCGATCCCCAGCACCACATGCTGCGCCAGCCCTGCCCTGAGGGCAGGCTGAGCCAGCCATAAAAATAAATAAATAAATAAACAAACAAAAGTTCTGAAACAAGAAAAAAATAAAGAAAGAAAAAAAGGAACTAGTGGCCTCTAGCACTTGAGGGTGACACACGCATGTGTCACTGTGACAGGCTCACAACGCTGGTCACAAGTAGTGGGGATGGAGTGACAACAGGTGTGGAAGGGAACCGTTTCGGTGTCTACTGCCTGCTTGCTCTGTGACGGGTGCTGAAGGACAGTATCATAGATCCCCCCAGTTCACAGTGATCCTCACTCCCAGGCCTCTGAGCAGTCAGACCCTGACAGCAACACATCCTGAGGGTAAAAGCCATCACAGGAGGGACAATCTTCCATGGGACAGCAGGCAGAGGGGAGCTCTGAAGGTTGTACCCTCTCATTATCAGTGGTGACCCTCCTCAGCCACTCACCTGACAGCTGCTCTGTACCTGGCGTCCAGCACTGTGGGGGCCCACAGATCAGCCCATCCCACTGAGCCCTCGGCGTAGAGGGCAGAGTTACCTAGCAAGCAAGGACAGGGCTCCCAAGCTCTTCTAAACAGGCCAAAGGGGAAACACACTCTCAGGAATGGAGTTTAGGAAGATAGTGAGTGGTAAAGGCTTGCTCAGGAAACATCACCAGCAATGGAGGTGACAGCACAGATCTGGTGAGTGCAGCCTGATCTGCTGATCCTTCAGCACCTCTGATCCACTGGCCGAGCTGAGGGGTGGTTCCGGTGAGGCTACAGCAGCAGAGCGCTGCCCTTCTGTCCACTCGACAGCACAAAGTGGGCCCTCATGCACACAGTCGCAGGACTGAGGCTGTCAGAAATACCAGTCTGGCCTTTGCGCTGTAACCCTGATGGGCCAGTTGGAGCAGGAAACTGGGCTCGGAGCAAGGACTGCATTGTGTGTTGACATGTGATCCCTAACCAAAGGAGGTGAGGTTTCCAAGCAGAGTATCAGTTTTGTACAGGAAAAAGAAATGGCTTTTACTCACCATCTGTTTTGCCTGACAACAGTAATGACTATAGAAAAGCCAGCAGCAAATACTGCGTGTTTATGTCTTTATCATAACCTCTAAAGTGATGTTATTACTATCTTCCCATCAGGGTCAGCGTGCGTGAGCTACAAGGACTCGCAGGGCTCTGAGTGCAGATCTCATAATGGACACGATGCTCCGCTGCTTCACCTTCAAATCTCCATGTTTATTTATTTACATAAACAGGGATCAAACTCAGGACTTTGCACTTGGCAGGCAGGCCCCTGAGCTATCTGCCCGGCCCCTATTTGTTTATTTATGTATTTATTTTAATGTATTTAGTACAGTGTCTACAAGATCTACAGGGTCTCACTACACAGACTGGACTCAGTAATTCTTTTTTCAGCCTCCAAAGTGCTGGAATTATAGGCATGCCACCATGCACAGTCTCTTTTTTCTATTTATTTATTTTTGTATTTTTTTATGTGTTTGATATTTTTCAATTAAGGGTCTATTACTTTCATCCTTTACATTTCATAAACAATACAGCTGGTCTCCATCTCCATCTTACAGAAGATGGAAGAATTAGCTAAGTAGCAGCTCGGAGAAGTGGCTGCCTGAGAAGTGGACCCTAGGTAGTGTACTGCTGGCACCCACTCTTTGCTTCTTCACCATACTGTAGAAAATGGGGCCATGTGGTCCGGTGCCTACTCCTCACCTACAGACTAGAAGCTCCAGAAGGCAGGGCCAACTTTACCCATTGGTGTGTATGCCTCTGGCGCAGTACATTGCAGTGGCTTAATGAATATCACAAGCAATCTATATAAAACTAAGGAACAGAATAGCTGCAAAGGATTTCACAAACCAGAAAAATGACCCTCGTGAGTTAAAGTCTTTCATTCAGAATAAACCACCACCATACATAACAGGAAAAATTAGATACCTTATTTTATGTTTTGTTTTGTCTTTTTTTTTTTTTTTTACTTTTTTAAAAATTTAGGGCCGGGGCCGGGGAGATAGCTCTGTGGCACAAGTACCTGCCTGGCCAGTGCAAGGTCATGAGTTTGAACCCCAGCCCCGCCAAAAAAAAAAAAAAAAAAAAAATTTAGGGCCAGCGCGATAGCTCAGTGGTCTAAAGCACTTGCTTAGGAAAGCTTAGGCAGCAGTAGGGTCCAATGTTCAATCCCCAGCACCACATGCTGCGCTAGTCCCATCCCCAGGGCAGGCTGAGCCAGCCATAAAAAAAAAATAAAAATAAAAATAAAAAAATTAGGGGCCAGGCGTGGAGGTGAACGCCAGTAATCCCAGCACTTGGGAGGCAGAGGCAGGAGGATTGGTACGAGTTCGAGACCAGCCTGGGCCACAAAAGTGAGCCCAAGGCCAGCCTGAACTGCATAGTGAGACCCTGTCTCAAAAAGACAAAAAGACCAAAATAAATAAATAAGTAAGTAAATAAATAAATAAATAAAATACTGATGAGAAGTGAGAGTCATAGAAGACTAAAAAGGCTGTGAAGCCTGCATGTCTGTCTGTCCATCTGTCTGTCTGTCTGTCTGTCTGTCTCCCTTCCTCTCCTCCCCTCCTGTCTGTCTCTCTCATTCTCTGTCTCTGTCTCTCTCTTTCTCTCTCTCCCCCACCATACCTACCAAATAAAGTCTCCTTCCTGCCTTTTATTCCAATTACTTTCCCCAGACTTAGTATACTATACATTCAACAAAATATTACCCTGTCTCAAAAAGACAAAAAAAAAAAAAAAAAAAAAATTAGTAGAAACAGACTGGACTTGTAATGATCCTCCTGTTTTCAGCCTCCCAAGAGCTGGGATTACAGGTGCACACCACTACACCCAGCCTCTTGTTTTGTCTTCTTGAGATGTTTCACTATGCAGTTCAGGGTGGCCTTGAACTCACTTTGTATCCCAGGCTGGCTTTGAACATCCTCAGGCCTTAGCCTCTATCTAGAGCACTGGGATTACAGAGATGTGCTACCATGCCCTGCCCAATATCTTATTTTAAAAGGAAACCCAATTGTTTTTTTCTTTAATTACCTTTCCTGTCTTAAGTATCTCAGAGAACTTCTTCCTACCATTTTAAGAATGCTCATTGTTGTTCAAAGCTAGTTCTTATCTTTGTTCAGATAATAGTTTCAAAGTAAGGATCAAATGGTGGCAAGCTGATGACTAGGACATCCACCACATTTCTGTGAAACACCACCAGAAAATATTTTTGGATACTGCTTCTTTAATCTTGTTACAGGATATAAAATTTCCCACAGCTGTGTTCTTCACAATAAAAGTAATAAAAAAGTTGAAATTTATGGAAAAATAGTACATGGAAATACTTCAATACTTCTCTCAATACATTTCGTAGGCCCTCTCATCTTATTCTCAGCTGTTCCTGACTGGTAGGTCTGGCTCACCGCCACCATTTTCAGACCAGAGTAAAGCACGAAGTCCTCAAGTAACCTGCCTGTTCTGTTTCTATCTGGAGGTCTCCTCAAAGCCTCAGGTGTTCCTGAGGTGGATTAATCCATGATGAGTTTATAGCTTAATGTAATTTGGAAATGGGGCGGGGGTCTCACTGGAGCTGTGACCCAGAAGGGTCCATGTCCCTCCTCCTCCCTTGATCCCTCTCTGCTTCCCAACACCACATCATGAGCTCTTCTCTGTGATGCATCGCTGCCATGGTGCCCTGTCTTGGAGCCAGCTGACTGTAAGACTGAAGCCTCTACAAACTGGGAGCCAAAATAAACTTCTACTCCTTAGGGTTGTGGGTGTCAGGTATCATGTCTCAGCAAAGAGAAAATACTTAAGACACTGCCCGAGGGTGGCATAGCTAGAAAGTAGCAGGCATAGATAACAGTTATAATTTCCAAAGAAGCCCACACATGTCCCTCAGAAGTGTCTGCCGACATAATGTCAAGAGACACCTTCCCTCTGGTTAATTCAACCATAGGCAATGAAGGCTGAACCAGGCACAAGGGTGCCCATCTATAATCCCAGCTACCTGAGAAGTTGAGGTAGGACACAGGAAGTAGAAGGATCTTGAGTTTTAGGTCAGCCTGGGCAGCACAGTGAGACCCTGTCTCTGAATAAATAAAAAGGGTAGGTGATATAACCAACTCAGGAGCAGGCTAGGGATTTAATTATTTCAGTACCTCAGTACTACCACCACCACCTCAAAAAAAAAAAAGCAGTGATAATACAGATTGTGTACTTCTGAGATAAAGCAGATGAAAAATACTAACTACAGGCTTAAATTTTTTGGAGACAGGGTCTTGCTCTGTAGCCCAGGCTGACCCTAAACTTACAGCAATCCTCCTGCCTCAGTCTCAATACTGGGATTATAGGTGTGCACTACCGTACCCAGTTGCACCCAAACTTGTCTGCTAGTATAGTGACCAGATTCTAGAAAACAGATCAGTCTAATATGGACAATCAAGAAAGCAGTAAGGAAATGGGCTCTGGAGAATACCGGGAGCCTTTTCCTGCTAACTTCCCTCCAGTCAACCTCACTTCTTGGCTGTTGAACAAAGCCCTATCGCCCCTTGCATGTTGGAATACTTGCTGTGCCATCTCATTGGGCCCACGAGCATGCTCAGTAACTAAGTGCTGCTCTGTTGGAAGTGACCAGACAGAACTCCTGTCCCGGGAAGGGTGGGGAGAGCCTACAGGCCCAAGTACAGGCCCAAGGCAGCCCTTTGCTCTGTCCAGGTTCCACGTGGGCTTGTGACCCCCAGCCAAGCTGTCAGTTTAGCCTTATGCATCATCACACCTTCACACAGATGGTAAAAGTTGTAAAAGTTACAGGGGCTGAATGAACCCTGGAGGAAGGATGGACGGCCGGATGGACAGACGGACAGACGGACAGACAGACAGACAGATCCCCAATGTTCAAACAGAGCCTATACCAGGGAAGACTGAGGGTCTGATGGGCAAAAGCTAGGAGGCCATCAGGGTGCCCTCCAACAGGTTTGTTAACCAGGAACACTGAGGCTGCCACTAGACAATGGGAATCAGCCAGCCTTCTCAACCTCAGATCCTAGCTAGAACCTCAGAGCTGAATGGGGAGGGGAGCCCCTCCAGCACCCTGTGTTACCTGCTTCCCGCTGAGCCCGGTGCCCTGGGCTGCCCGCCCACTCCTGCCCATGTCTTCCTGGCCGCCAGCTGTCCGGAGCGCACAGGTGCTCTGCCTCCGGTCCCCAGAGACCCCTCCTCGGTTCCCGGACCCCTAAGCGTGCGGCCCCACCCCCGGACCCGGGACGCTGCCCCACCCCCGCCCTCGCTGACGGGTTACAGGAGGCTTCCCGCGGGAGGCCCCGCCGCCGCGGCCCAACAGTGCGACGTGTCACCCCCGGGCCAGCCCGGCTCCTCCCACTCAGGCCGCTGCCACCGCGCCCGCTGGGTTCTGTGAGGGAGGCAGCCCTGGCGGGCCAGCGCCGTTACCTTGTTAGTGGGCACCGAGCGGAGGCGCTTGAAGATGGTCAGGATGTCCTGCTTGCTGGGATCCCCCATTGTCACTGAGGTGTCCCCAGGCCTGCTAACTAGGGACAGCGCCGAGAAGCGGTGGCCTTCTGGAGAAGGCCGAGCGAGCCCGAGGGGGCGGGGCTGCGCGTGACGGCCAACGGCCCCGCCCAGCAAGCCTCAAAGCCCCGCCCATTCAGCCCAATGCCCCGCCCACATCCTGGACGCGTGCGTATTTCGTCTGCGGCGCTCCCGCTCTACGCCCGGCTAAGAAAACCCTAGCCTCCGGGTTAGAAGCGCGTGCGCAGTGCGTTGTTTCCTTCCCCTGGAGCTTGTCCTAGTTCCACGCCCAAAGACGCCACGCGCAAGCTATTCTGCGGCTTCAGAACCACCCACTCCAAATTGGGAGGAGCTCTGAGAAGAAGGGAGCCTCTAAACAGACCGACAACACGGAGCCCTCACCTGGTTGAGCCTTGTCGCCTTTTGGGATCTTGCCTTCAGCAGGGGCCACAACCTGACTGGAATACTGCTGGGAAATTCGTTGTAAGTGTCGTCTGGGTGCCTGTCGTTCATTGCAGAGAGAGCAGCTGGTCTTGAAGAGAACACCTCAGTCGGAACCAAGGATCTGGATTGCAGCTGTTGCCTGGCGCCACCCCAACCTCTGGAACACTGCAAGCCTGAAGCCTGGATTTGGGGTGCGCAGGGGGCAGCCAGGATCACACATGTGTGGCTCATCCCTCACTTCCACTCCGGTGCTGCGGGCTGCTGGCTGCATGATATGTACAGAAAGCAGCTGCAAGCCCTCAGGAACAGCACTGGGCCTTGGGCCAGGTCTTGCTGCTTCAGGAGCAGGAAAGCTTGCCTGACCAGTCCACCTAGACCTCTCCAATACATAGAGAGCCTGCAGGAAAAGTGGATGCTTCAACCCATTGGGCACCTTTTCTAGGGAAGGCAAATCTCCTGCCTTCCATAACAGTACATTATGTTATATTGACTCAAAGTGTGTATATACCTTACACTTCCTGAGCCTTGGTTGCGGGTGTGGCCTTTCCCCTAACACCTGGCATGCTGTTTCGGAGCAGTTTATTCCTTGCTGATGAGAATGTGAGCAAAGGTCCTATTTATTGGAGCCAAGAGCATACTACATTATATCAGATTGGAACAGAGTGTTGTCTGACCCACTGTTTACCATAGAAGTTGCTGAGAATTTAAAACAGGCAAAGAAGTATAGATACTGTCTACACGTGTGCAGAAGGCCGGCTCCACTTGTACAGCAGTCATGTGTTTTCCCTCATCTGCAAAGTGCTCTTCATACAATTTAGTGCTACCAAATACTATAATGTATACTATCCTGTGTCCTTTCAGAGGACCATAAACTTCTTGAGATCAGATCTGTTTCCTCTACCTTGGCTGTGACCAATACCTAGAACAATCCCTTGCATGTAATATATATTCAGTAAATATTGGTGGAGTCAACTTAGAATGTAGAAAAGTACATGGACATCACTTAAGATAACAGTGAGGAAAGCTTCATAATCTGCAAAACCATAACTTGTCTTGAACACATCAATGGCAAGGCCATGAGGCAAGCTGGGTTTCAAATAGCCTGGACCCAGGAATTTATCACCCTTGCCAGGCCACAGGAGAAAAGGTTACAGTCATACAAGTTGGCAATAAGACATCTGCTAAAATGTCAACGTCTTCTATTGTTATTCGAGACAAGGTCTTGCTAAATTTCCTGTTCTGGGATCAAAACTGTGATTCTTCTACTGAAGTCTCCCAGAGTAGTAGGAATATAGTAGTTTAAAAAATAAAATTGAGGCCGGGCGTGGTGGCTCACGCCTGTAATCCCAGCACTCGGGAGGCTGAGGCAGGAGGATCGGTGCGAGTTCGAGACCAGCCTGGGCTACAAAAGTGAGCTCAGGACCAGCCTCAACTGCATAGCGAGACCCTGTCTCAAAAAGACAAAAAAAAAATAAAATAAAATAAATAAATAAATAAAATAAAATTGATTTTCTGCAAAGATTGTTGTATGTTATAAGTTGGTGCCGAAAGAAACAATGAGAAGACCCGACGAAGGTAGCTCATAGGACTCGCTGAGATTTGTCCCTCAGTGAGCAAAGAACCCCCAAAGCAACTCAGCTTTATTTCAGGCTAGTGAACCTGATCTTGTGCATAATTACTTCAGCAAAGGAGGACCATGTGCCTAGTCACCAAGGTGACCACGATCTCTATTGACTTCCACCTTTTCCTTATTGCTAGGTTCATAGAGATGTTAATTGTTAACATTCCAAGCAAGGGAGGAAGCCACAAACAGGGAGCCCATGGGTGAAGCTGCTGTCTATTACCTGGGGTCCCAGTTTTCTGGGATTCCCCTACCCCAGCTTTCTGGGATTTTCAGTAACAGATCACAGCTGTCCCTGGGTTTTGTTTATTGCACTCTCCTTCTTGAGATGTTAATTAGGCTACAAAGATGACAAGGTAAGTGGTGAAATGATTATGGAGTCTTTGCATCAGTGGTACTAGAACAATTGGAGAGTCAGGTACAAAAAAAAAAAAAAAAAAGATACCTCAACTCATACAACTGTACAAAAAGTTAACTTGAAAGGATCAATGTAAAAAAAAAAAAAAGGATCAGTGTGAAAACTAAAACATATAACTTCTAGGTAATAATGTAGCTGAACCATTTCTCCAGAAGACAATGAGAAAAGCAAAAGAGGAACTAAAACCTAGGAGAAAACAGTGACAAAACCCACATCTGATAAAGGACATGTGTCCAGAATACATTCAACATTCTGAGATCTGTAGTAAAATGAACCTTTCATAACAGGCAGGAAATATGAACCGTCGCTTCGCCAAAGTGTACACACTTAGCAATCCATCCATGAAAAGTTGTCCAACATCATTATTCTTTTGACCAAGGCAAATGGAAAACACAATAACCTTTCACTAAACACTTATTAGAATGACTAAGATGTTGAAAATTGAGAATCATGTTTTGGCAGGGATGTAACACAACTGAGTGTTGATCCATGTGGGGGTTTTGGCTTAGCCCCATCTCATAAACAAGTGGACAATGAATGGCTTAAAGAAAAGTGACAAATGGTGTGATGCTTAGGGCCCAGGAAGGTCAAAAACCCTCTGGTGGAATTAGTCTCTCTGAGACCACCCATGGCCGTGGTGATGAGCAATGCTAGCCCTGCCACTAGCCACCTGTTTTCTTGGGGGTTTTTGGTTTGTTTGTTTTTGTGGAATCAGGGATTGAACTCAGGCTCTTGCACTTGCCAGGCAAGTGCTTATCTGACCGAACTATCTCCCTAGCTCCCCACCACCTGTTTTCTTGAAGACACTTACATACCCACAGCCAGAGTCACTGATTAAGCTGAAAGCCAATTTTGGGAAGTCACCTCTATACAGTCTGCACTGCTCACAAGTAAGCACAGTCCTACTTGGGCCTGGGGAGAGCAATGTGCGGGTTTCCACAGCAGAAGAGTGTGGAAAGAGGAAAGCTGTTCACTGCATTGCTGGCCAGAAAGCAGAAGGAAGGAGCTGGGGATGAGAATACACTCTGATCTGCCCTTTCCAGTCAGGCCTCACCTCCCAGTGAGTCTTTTGAGGAATATTTTATTTTTATTCATGTATTTATTTTTGCATTTGGTACTGGGTCTCCTCATGCAGCTCTGACTCGTAGTGATCTTCCTGTTTTCAGCTTCCCCAGCACTGGGATTATAGGCATGCACCACCACGCCCAGACTCAGTGACTGGCTTAGTACACCAGGGGCTGGGACCAGCGCAGTAGGCAGCACCAGGGGTAGAACCCTGGTCCCTGCGCTTGGTGCTTGACTAAGCAGGTATTTAGTCTGCTAAGCTATCTTGCCAGCTCTTGGGGGATATTTTAGATCTTTTTAAAAATTTTTTTATTTTCTTGTTTCGGAACTTTTGTTTGTTTATTTATTTATTTTTATGGCCAGCTCAGCCTGCCCTGAGGGCAGGCCTGGCGCAGCATGTGGTGCCAGGGGTCAAACCGTGGTCCCTGCAGCTGCCTGCAGGCGCTTTAGACCACTGAGCCATCCTGCCGAGCCCCAATATTTTCGATCTTAACATAACATTCTACCCTAATCCCAACAGGCTTATGTCCATCTCATTATGTAAAATGCATTAAGTATGTCTCTAGCCAGAACCTCGAAAATTCCCCCAGCATTATTATTAAAAAAAAAAAAAAAAAAGCAAAACAATGTATTTTGGCAGGGAAAAAATACCTGCTACATGTGACAAAAATTAAATTTCCAGTTAAAAAAAAAAGCTAAAGGATCCAGAACATAATTTGTTCATTTTAAGGCATCATGGAATGCAAAGTATCCCCTGCTAAACACAGAATTGGGGTTAGGTAAAAAAGAGAAAAGAAAAATTTCCATTTGTAATGAAACAATTGAAAATATTCAGTTTTACTACAGCCCCTGCCGCATCCTGTTCCGTATCTGAAGTCAACCAGTGATTTCAGCGCCCTAGGCCAGCAGCTGAGTGCTCCTGGGAGGCAGAGGCAGAGAGGAGCACTCCTGGGGGAGAATACCTCGTAAAGAAAGTTTCTTTACCTTCTGTGCAGAATGCTGAGGCCTTTGAGCTCAGCCTTTATCCATTCCCCTTCTCTTCCTGTTGCAGGTCCTGTACATGTGAATCACTGCTTCTTCTTCTCGCTAAAGCACAGTGGAATCGACTCAATGTAATGCTCTCAGAGCAGGAACGCATGCTGAGTGCTCCTATGAGGTAGAAACTCTGAATGTGCAATAATAATACATTGATAAAGGCAGGTGCTAGGGCCAGCGGTATAGCTCAGCGGACTAAGCACTTGCTTAGAGAAGCGCAGGAGCCAGGGTTCAATTCCACACTCTCGAGCGCGCTGATGCTCGAGATGATGGCGTCCGAGTGCGGTGGCACGCGCCTGTAATCCAGGCCCTTTGGGAGGCAGGAAACAGGAGGATCACTATGAGTCAGAGATGTGTAGTGAGACCCTGTACAGAAAAGAAAAGAAAAGAAAAGAAAAGAAAAGAAAGGCAGGTGCTTTTTCCCAAAGGTCATGTTACTCAGGTTCTCTCCTACCATATATACTAAGGAGGAGGATTCTTCTATGAAGGACTTGGAGGTCTTCACTGAACTTACATGAATGTGAGCTGAGGTGTAGGGACTTTAGAAATACGTTACATAGCCGGGCATGGTGGTGCATGTCTGTAATCCCAGAACTCGGGAGGCTGAGGCAGGAGGATCTGTGCAAATTCGAGACCAGCCTGGGCTACAAAAGTGAGCTCGAGGCCAGCCTGAGCTGCATAGCGAGACCCTGTCTCAAAAAGACCAAAAAAAAAAAAAAAAAAAACACGTTAGATAATTTATAGATGATCATTGCATCAGAACATGTGATGAGACTTGTAATCAACATCAAAATAAAAGGATGATAAGTACAAAAAAAAATTCCAGCATTGCTGAAAAAAAATCCAATTCCAAGGTTTCTTCTTAGACTAAAAGCAAACTCTTAGTGGCGAGGCCCTCTAAAAGTAAGTTAGGGGCCCAGCGGGATGGCTCAGTGGTCTAAAGTGCCTGCTTGGGAAAGCTTGGGCAGCTTCAGAGACCGCGGTTCGATCCCCGGCACCACATGCTGCGCCAGCCCTGCCCTCGGGGTGGGCTGAGCTGGCCATAAAAATGAGTGAATAAACAAACAAAGGTTCTGAAACAAGAAAAATAAATAAATAAATAAATAAAAATTTAAAAATAAATAAATAAAAGTAAGTAAGTTAAATACTTCCACTATACAATGACTCAGAACAAACATTCCTGTCCCACAAGGGAAGAACAGGGGAGTAGATAGAAATCAGACCAAAGTGAGACTGAAAACCAGCAGCGTAAACACTAAACCCTGTACCAACATGAACAAAGAACACTTGGCAGGTGGTGTTGTGATGTGAGCTCCAAAGGGCTGGGCAGGTCTGCCCTGACAGCCTCACTGGTCACACCCCACACGGCCTTGTCTCTTGGGCAGCTCTCCTCACTGCCAGTGGCTTTCTTAAGTGGATGCTCCACATTCCTGGCTTTTCCCACTTCCTGGGATCTCCACTACTCCTTTGGTATAACTCATAGCTAGCTGCACACACTGCCCTCTCATTTGCTCCTGGTAGGGACTGTGAGCATCCTGTACATTTTGGCCTGGACTCCAATGCCTTCTGAAATCTGAATGGAAGGCCTTGTGACCTCATAACTCTTGCCTTCTGCGCGCTTGGAAAGCCAGTACCAGGTTGATAATATGGTTGACTACCAGCTTGAGCAGTAGCAAGGCCCTGCCTGGGACCGTGTCTGCAGTGGTCTGTGAGTACCTGGATGGATGAATTTGGGGAAGCGTTTCCTTTGGTGACCCAGAATGGGCAGGGTGCCAAGGACTTTCTGTTCACATGAAAAGTCTGTGCTTTTGCACCATTGTTCCTGAGAGGAGTAGGCTTTGGCCAATTCCTGGGATCCCTTCAAGCCATCTATCCAGATGCAAAGTACCTGGCTTACTTCAAATGCTGATCTTTTCGTAACCACACTCTCTTTTGCTCCAAATTTACAGGTACTTTGTTTCTGGCCAAGCTTCGTGTCGTTCAGTTGCAGATTTTCCTCCTGAATCTCATGATAAACATAGCTAAAAGCAACCAGCAGTTCTCTAGTCACAAATAAAATGTTGAAGTGCCTTGATATTTCTTTCAACACATTAATTAGCTCACCACCCTGAAACTCAGCTTTATACACCTTAGGATATGGTACGAACACAGGCAAATTGTGTGCCAAAATGAAATACACATTCTTCGACTCCATTTTCCAAGAGAGTCCTTATTCTTATCTGAAAACTCCTGAGCCTGGCCTTTATTGTCCACATTCTTATCAGCGTTCTGGTCTTCTGAGCTCTGACCAGAATCACTTACCAATCTCTATTCATAGCATTCTAAGTCTTTTCTTTCTAGCTTCTTCAAACATTTCTAAATCCATCCCACAAGCAAGTTCCAAAGCCTTTTGGATCACATGGTCAGGAATAGTTAACAGCAACAATCTCAATTCTTTGGTACTTATCTTCTGTGTTAGACAATTTCTTGTCACTCAGACAAAATCCTCATACTCACCATGTAAAGGAGGAGAGGTTTATTTTTGACACATACACTTCGAATAGGTTGGCTCCATTATCAGCTAGCTCCAAGGTAAAAACTGCATGGCACAACAGGATGTGAAAGAAAGTGGTCCGCAGCCCTGGAATTGGGGGAGCCAGAGATGAAACACACCCAGGCAGACCATGCCCCATGCCCATCATTTCCTATAAGGTCCTATCTCTAAACACAAGACTATCAGGGAAATAGCTCAGTAGAATAAGCACTTACTTGGCAAGCGCAGAGTCCTGAGTTCAAACTCAGGTACCACAAGATAATCATAATAAAAATTTAAAAAATGAACACAAGATTTGGGGGAGGTATTTTTAATTAATTAATTAATTAATTAATTAATGTATTTGGTACAGGATCTCACTATGCAGCTCAGACTCAGTGATCCTCCTGTTCTCAGCCTCCCCAGTGCTGGGATCACAGCCATGCACTACTGGAGGTGGGCACTGGCTCAGTGCACTTCTGGGCAGGGCTGGTCTGGCATGTGGTACTGGGCATCAAAACTGGTTCCTGCATTTGCCTAAGCAGGTGCTTAGTTCACTGAGCTATTTCACCAGCCTTATATTTTATTTTTGGAAGCACAGTTTTGCTATATAGTCCAGACTATCTTTAACTCACTTTGTACCCCAGGCTGGCCTCAAACTTGTGACACTCCTCCTGCCTCAGCCTCCCAAATCCTGGGCTTATAGGTGAGCACTCGCCATGTCTGACTGGGTGGGCATTCGATAAAAGTCATAGCACTACCATTATTCCCATCTTACAGGTGAATAAATCAAGGTTATCAGGAAGGAAATACTTTTTCCAAGGTCACCAGCCAACTCCAGCCACACAGTCGGAGGTAAGTTTTGGTGCAGGGAACATGACCTCATGCTCTACGCTCATAGCCATGAACTTCATTTTTATATCTTTGGAGGACTGTCCATTGTCTGAATTTTTTAGAAAAGAAAAGAATAATTTGTCCAGTTTTGATATCAACAGTCCACCTTCTGTATGTACAGATGCTCTTGACTTACAGGAAGACTTCGTGCCCAGTGGCCCTTTGAGGCAGACTGGGCTGCATCTGGGGTGTGCATGACTTGGTTATTACCACCTTGAGATGTTATATGGAGTTGCACCCTCCTTGGAATCACACTTTTT
Source organism: Myocastor coypus (assembly GCA_004027025.1). Lineage (NCBI taxonomy): Eukaryota > Metazoa > Chordata > Mammalia > Rodentia > Myocastoridae > Myocastor > Myocastor coypus. The sequence goes on from PVJA010005498.1 coordinate 47,943, forward strand.
GTTTTGTTTTTAAATTTTTGAAATTTTATTTTAGGGAAGGATCTACAGGGCATTCAGGTCTCACTACTAGATTGCATGTGTAGTGATCCACCTGATTATAGTCTCCTAAGAGCTGGGATTACAGGTACATGCCACCACACCCAGTCTCCATTGCTGTCTCAGTGTGCCCAAGGGCTGGGCTGGCATGGCAGTCCCAGGGATGGAACCCCTGGCCCCTGCACCTGCTTGCAGGCACTTTAACACACACACACACACACACACACACACACACACACACATTATTGCTGGCTCAGCCTGCCCTGGGGGTGGGGCTGGCATAGCATGTGGTGCCGGAGATTGAACAGTGGTCCCTGCTGTTGCCTAAGCTTCCCTAAGCAGGTACTTTAGACTGGTGAGCCATCTTGCTGGTCCCCACACTTTGTTTTTGAGGGACAAAATGGACAGGTTCTTATTTTCCAGGGATCAGGAAGATTAAGGGACATGCCCAAGGACATAGTGCTGATCACTGACAGCCTGAGGCGGCCATCCAACACTCTGGGATCCCCTTCCCTCTCATCTAGCTATCTCTCGATCCTCCTTCCCCTTGCTTGGAAATTGTACAAGTAACTGGTGTTGAGGTCATGTTCACCCCTGTTCTTTACTCTTTGGATTCTCAGGACTTGGACAAGATCTGTTTCTGGATACATAGGACCTGTGCCCAACAGCTAGGGTGAGGGAGTGTTTGCTGGTCATGTGGTACTGTGGTTGAGATGTAACATTGTCTAGAAAGGTTGTGAATTCAGAGGTGGGGATTTTTGAAGGGGCTTGGTTGGATTATGAAGGTGCTAATCTCATTAGTTGCTATGGTTTGTGTCTAGTTGTCCCCCCAAAGCCTCATGCAGTCACAGGGCACACTAATTCTAGAATTTGTGATTAATCTATGATCCAAAGCTGGAATTATGGGTGTGAGTGCTACACCCATCTGGGGCAGATAATCTGCTTACAAATGTAAGGAAGGGAGAGAGGCTTGCTAGCAGCTGTAGCTGCTGCTCCTCCTTTTGCTCTTTGCTGTTTTCTGCTACCAGGATTGGCTGCCCTCTGCCCTGTGTCATTCTGCCTTGGAGCCATCTGAGTATGGACTGAAACCTCTATTAACTGTAAACAAACCTTTCCTTCCTTAATTCTAGGTGTGGGTCATTTGTCCCACCAATGGGGGAAAAGTAGCTAGGATATCAATGGATCATTCCATGAGTTTGTAGCTGAATGGCTCGTTGGAAATAAATCACTGAGGGCATAGCCAGAAGGGTGTATCCTGCCTCAGCCCTTTCACCTCTCATCTCTAGCTCTCTTGCTTTGTCTGCTTCCCAATTGCCATGAGGTAGGCAGCAGCTATACCTTGCCATGCCCTTGTGCCAAGATGCGTCTGTCTTGGAACTGGCTGAATGGCCTAACATTTTTGAAATTATGAGCCAAAAAACACCATTTTTCATTTTTTCTGTCAACTATTTTGTTCTACCTTAAAGGTGATACGAAAGTTGGTATGGAAAGTAGGTGGTGTGAGCATGTAGTTCAAAAGCCTTTAGCACTGGTTTGCAGGAGGGGTTTGGAAATGTGTAAAAAAATTTACAGGGAAGGGGCTGGGGAGATAGCTCAGTGGAATAAGCGCTTGCCTGTCAAGTGTGGGGTCCTGAATTCAATCCCTGGCACTTTCAACACTTTTGACACAGAGAGACAGAGAGAGAGAGAGAGAGAGAGAGAGAGAGAGAGAGAGAGAGAGAGACAGAGACAGAGACAGAGACAGAGACAGAGACAGAGTCAGAGAGACACAGAGACAGAGACAGAGAGTCAGAGACAGACAGAGACAGAGAGAGAATAATTTATAGGGAAAGCCTAGAAGGCTCTAAGCAGAGTTCACAGGGCAGTTCCAGCTGGGTCTCACAGAAAACCAGAGTGCTGAAAGAAATGTACACACTAGCTGGGCATAGTGGTACATGCCTGTGAACCCTGCCACTCAGGAGGCTGAAGCTGGAGGACTTCCACGAATGCAAAGCCAGCCTGGGCTATGTAGTGAAAATCTGTCTCAGAACAAGAGAGTGGGTAAGAAGAGGGAGCAGGAGGGAGAGGGAGAGAAAAGAAAGGTATACACTAAAGATGGTATTCACGGGGGCTTTCAGGATAGCTCAGTGGTTTAAGCACTTGTGCCTGCAATCCCCTGAGGGCTTCCTAGGGAAGTATTTCCCAGAATTCAACCATATAGGCACTCAGCAGTTGCTGCAGCCATGGCTCAAAGGGGCCAATCTACTGCTTGAGCTGGCTGGAGACCTCTGTGTTGTCCATGTGGTGATGTTGTAGATGTGTAGAATGCAAATGTTGTTGGCTCAGTTCATGAAGACTTGCACCAAGATTTCACAAGCTGGCCTGGGAGGCCAGGCCATGTGCCACTGGTCTGCAGTTGCTATCAAGGTAGTGATACATGGACCTGTGGAACTGGGGCTGAAGCTGCAGTTGAGACCCTAGGAAGCTGCATGTGGCTGTGGCCAGCAGAAACACAGGCATGGGACCACTCAAGCCTTTTAGAGCCCACATCTTAACCTCCCCTGCTCCAGGTACTGCTCATGGAGGTACAGAATTTAATGTTTACGCTACTGGGTTTGGGACTTGCTTTGCTCCTGTTCTTTTCTATTTCTGTTGTTTTCCCTTTTGGGAAGTACATGTTTATCCTGGACTTTAACCTCTTGGGAGTATGTAACCCCACCCCAACTACAATTCCAGCCCACTCCCCTTTTTGCATTTTGAGAAAAGGTCTCATTTTTTTTTTTTTTTTGTGGGACCAGGGTTCGAACTCACGACCTTGCACTTGCCCAGCAGGCACTTGTGCCTCGGAGCTATCTCCCCAGCCCCAGGTATCATTTATTTTTATATATTATGGCCAGCTGCCCTGGGGGGGGGGGCTGGCACAGCATGTGGTACCAGGGATTGAACCATGGTCCCTGTGGTTGCCTAAGCTTGCCTAAGCAGGTGCTTTAGACCACTGAGCTATCTTGCTGGCCCATATTGTTTTTTTTAAAACTTTGCAACTCTGAGATTGCATTTTGCATGAGATGGCTCTGAGCCTTCTGAGGTCCAGGGCTAGAATGTTACTGTTTAGAACTGAAATATCACATGGTCAAAGATGGGGTTTTTGATAAGAGATAGCTCAGGAGGGTGCTGACCTCATAATGGCCTAACCTACTGATGCTATAGTTGAATGGGAAATCGGGGGTGGGCCCAGCTCGTAGGAGTAGATCACTGGGGACATGAGCTTCAAGAGTTCTTGCCCTCCCCGCCTTTCTTTGCTTAGGCTCTTCCTCCCTGGCTGCCCGGAGGTGACCACCTGACCTCTACCATACCTCTTTAGTGTGGCAGTGCTTTGGGCAGGGAAGGTTCATGGTGGTTCTCATCTCACTAAGGGACTGAGTCACTGAGTATTCACCCACGTGCTCCCTAATGTGAAGTGCTGCCACTCCCTGGGCCAGAAGCAAAGGAGCCAAGGGACTATGCTATTTGATGTCTTTTTATTTGTGGTACCAGAGATCGAACTCAAGACCTCACACTTGCCAGGTAGGCACCTGTGCCACTGAGCTATATGTCAGACCCGTTGCCAAGTTGACTATTGACCAAGTCCTTTAAAACTGTGGGTCAAAACAACCCTCTGCTCCTGAGTTTTCCCAGGTATTTTGTCATGGCAATATAAAGCTGACACACTAAGTCACTCACCAACTGGGAATGTCTGGGAGTCTGGGCCATCTGGGACCCTTGTGGCTTCAGGTCCCTCCCCTAGGACATGGTGCACAGGTGGTGGCAGGTGCTGAGCACAGGGCCCGGCACGAGCGGAATGAGCACCAGGTGCAAGTCTGCCTGGAGACAGCAGGCTGAAGAACCTCTGTCCCAACAGCTACACTAGAGGCCTCCGCCACTCCAGGCTGCTCTGACAAAATACCATGGACTGGGACTGAGAAGCTTATACACATTTTATTTTATAGTTTTACGTTCAGTTTCTTTCTCTTAACAGAAATGTGTCAGTCCCGGAGGCTGGAAGTCCAAGAACACGGAGCAGGCACTTTTCGCATCTAAGAGCTGCTTCTCCACAGAAGGTGCTTTCTCACCCTCCCGACCCAAACATAATCCAAAGGTCCCAGTTGCTGTGTCATCACCATTAGGGTGAGGACTTCAACACTTTGGGGGCCACAAGCATTTCTCATTGCAGTGGCTCCTCCATCCCGTGCTGGCAGTGGCCACTGCTGGCTGGGAAGGAGCCTGCACGGCAGCTGCAGGCTCAGTCACTCCAGCTCAACCTGCTTCCATGGCGGGCACTGGTGCCACTTTCCTCCAGGCCCCAGGACACAGAGCCAAGGTTAGTGCCCACCCACAGGGACATCAAGGCCCATAAACAAACGAGCCTTCTGCAGTGTCTAGGGACACAAGGAGGGAACACACCTAAACTTCCCTGAAGGAGGCCGAGGCCAGAGTGGGCCTGGGGAGTGGAGGGAGGCAGCCTGGAGAGGGCTTGGCTGGAGTAGAGGGGGAAAGGTACCTGTGGGCCAGGGCAGCTGCCCCACTGGGCCTCTGGTCAACCCAGTCATTCTACTTGGCCATCCCCCAATGGCTCAGGTAGCTGCCAGGGTTGAGGCCCATCCCAGGGCAGCTGGGCCTCCTGCCTAGGTGGGTACCAGGCACCCTCTGCCATGGAGTGAGGGAAATGGCTCAGTGACAAGTGGGACGATGCCGGCCCTTCAGGTCCGTTTCCCAGAGGCCTTCAGAACCCCCCAAGCACACCCTCACCAGGCCCTCTAGTATCTCCTGTCCTGGTGTCAGGATGACTCAGGTCACTCTCTGAGCACCCTGCAGCTCACTCCCCAAGAGAAGCAGTGGCTCTTCATGTCTGTCCTAGTACGAGTCTGGCACATAGTGTGTGCCGAACGGTGCCTGCAGGAGCAGTCCTTGCCTGGCCCATCTCACTTTTCTTAGCCCAAGGCTGGTGGAGACAGAAGACTCTGTCCACACTGGGCAGCTGGTCTGTCAGTTGATGGGCTCCGTCCTTACAGCAAGAGAGCAGGGGACTTGCCACACCTGTGACAAGAGGGCTGGATGGCAAAGGTGCTGCCTCTGCCTGGCCTGTGGGCAGAGGCAGCCAGGGCAGCGCTGTGCCCTACTCCTGCTGGCTCCTTAGGGATGCTCTGTGCCCGTGGCAGCCCTCACCTGTCCCCTCCCGCTTTGGGCACCCTAGGGCTGCATAGTCCTCCAGGATTAGGCTGGGTGTCTCAGTGGCAGCGATCCTTCGGTAGCTACAGATTCAAGAGACTGGAGAGCACTGCAAAGCAGCTCTGAGCAAGATTTAAACTCAATTAATTGGCTTTGCTTCCTGTGAGTCTGCCCCAGGCCTGTCTCGATGGACTTTGATGGGTGAACCTCTATGAGGCCTGCAGTGGTCTGTGAGGCCTCAAAGGACAAGGTAAGGCCTCAGTAGGGACCTCTGGGTCCGACCCCAATTAGCTAGACTCCTGCAGTGAACGTCAATGTGGAGATAAGCTAGTTCTCCTAATTAGCATCATGTACTACTTGGGGAAGTCTTTGTACTGACTCCCAAGATCCTGCTCAGGTTCCCACGCTCTCAGTATTCTCCTCTTTTGTTTGAAAACCAAATAAATACAGGCTGCCCAGAGTTCTTTGCCTTAGCCCCCAGACAATCTCAGATTCTGCTGCAGGATTTTGGACCGCCTAGATCCCTAAACCATACTGCTTGTCTCTTTTAAGACTCCACAGTCCACTTCTTGGGGAGGCTGGGGCCTAGCTCCTCCTCTGTAAAACAAAAAAGGGAGATTCCACCTGCTCACAGGGACACCTGGAGAGGAGTGCTCCACGGGTAATGCAAGTGGAGGGGCGCTCAGGGCCCAGCAGCCAGTGGGTACCCAGGGAAATGCGTTCCAGGCAGAACTATGGGGTCCGGGGTCACAGGTCATACTCTGCTACTAAAGCTGGTGAGGAAAGTGTCACCCAGGAGTCCTGTGCCCCGTGGAGGAGACCAGGTCAAACAACGGGCACAGGGCCACAACTTCCCCTTGGTTTGGAAGGGCAGGGGCTGGGGCTCTTTTCAGGTTCAAGGCCTATGACTCAGAGATGACACATGTTCCTGCTGCTGCCGAGTGTGAGGGCAGACACACAGCAAGGGCCTACCGCACACCTGAGATCGACTGTTTATTGATTTTGTTCAAAGATGCATACACTTAAAGGAACTATTAACTTAAAGATGTGATAGCAGTTGGCAGATCGGTAGTGCAGGACCAGGACTTCTGCTGGGAATTTTCATGACAGTTCCTGACTCGTACACTTTCCAGGAACAGTGGCGCTCCCTGTAGGCACTGGGTAGAAAGCACAGCAGCTTGAGACGGTGGCGGCGGACACCACTGTCCCAGCTAACACAGTACAGGCCCTTCTTGCCCTGGGTCCTTCAGTGGCACTCTGCCGTACTCCTGCCTGGGAGGACTGAGGGCACTCAGTGGGACTTTTAATGCCTCCACACCCAACCTGTTTGTTCAGGCAGGACTGGTGACAGTGAAGCCGGTGATGACTACAAAGATGGCACTGTCCAGCTCTCCACAGGGTCAGAGGCCTTAAATCTCACTGTTTAGGTGCTCTCAATAGCAAATGATACATAGAGAAACACCCGGTGTCTGGCTGCAAAGCTGGCCTCATTTAACCTCTTGAATCACTGCTAAGACAGTGAATGTGCAAGATAGAGTTTTAAGCAGGAATAGAGTGAAACTTGTTTTGGCAGGCGCTGACTTTAGGGAGTCCTGTGTGAGGTTTCCTCCGGCCACATTCATCATTGAAACCCCGGCATGGTGCACCCCACATCCTGCACAGCCTCATGCCTCAGGCATCACCCGCCCACAGGACCTATGCCTCCCTCACCTGCCCCAGGCAGTGGCTGGGCTGCAGAACAGCAAAGAGAGCTAAATCGTCCCGGAGACTGGTTCAGAGCCATCTGCCCCGTAACTTATGTACAGAGGATAGAGGAACAGGTATGTAAAAAAGTATAACTGTACATAGCCTTTAAATTAAAACCTTCGAAATCTTCACTCAGTAAATGGTATAGTTTGTTTACTTAACTAGCAGGGAGGAGACTGGTGAGAGAATAATCAGTAGAAGAAGAGTGCGTGCCTCCCACACTGAGCCAGGAGGGGTGAGGTCAGCAGAGCTGGGCAGTGGAGGGCCGGATCCTCTCTTATACTGTCTTCCATGCAGAGCTCCCGGATGTAGCTGGAGGACCAAGTCTGGGTGAAACAACCAGCTCCTCTGCCTTCCAAGCATACCCGAAAGCAAGCTCAAGGAGGCTGGCGCCTTGTGCAGGTAGAGGGGCTGTCCAGGGCTGCAAGGATCCCCGAGGCTAACAGAGCTCCGGGGATGGCCTGTCCATGGCCGGTCACTGGATGGCTTCCACATAGTTGGCGGGATACAGGCCGACCTGCCCACTGTCCAAACGGCCCTTGCACCAGCCCTGCTCGTCTTCATCCTCTATTTTGGTCAGCTCATCACCTGCAAGATAAAGAGGGTCAGATCTGAGTTGGGGATGCTGAGACAGTGCCATCTGGGGCCCCATGGAATGTGTTGCTGGGTCCATAGGGGGTCTGCATCCCTGGTGAAGGAGCAGACATTCTTCTCACGTGGGGCATCCTAACCCCACTGAACCGCTTATCAGGCTGCAGCCCTTGTGCTAGTGGCTCTGTCTCAGGGACCCTCGAGAATGTGACTCCCGTGGACAGGTAGAGTAGGAAGGTATACTGCTGCTTTTGAAACCAAGGGAGAAAGAGTCACAGAGTGGACCCACAGGAGAAACTTGGAAGAACTTCACCAGACTTAGGGACACCGAGGAGGCTACCTACCTGCCTTGAAGCTCAGCTCATCGTGCTCCTGCCCCTCATAGTCATACAGGGCCCGGACCCGTACTTCTGTCCCTGAGGCAGCATCCTCATCAAATGGGTTGGAGTCACCATTGGCCTCCGTGGAGAAGGGGTTGTTGGACTCGTCGTCAGACCAGTCAGCAGGGTAGCTCTGGGCCTTCTCATAGCTGCTCACGCTGCAACAACGGAGTGGACACGGCCCTGAGCATGGGGTGCCGAGGGCAGGAGGGCCTGCCAGAGTTTCTGCCCAATGGAGCAGGCACTAGAGCCCTGGGGTCCAGGCTCCTCCTCCTGGCACAAGGCCTGTGAGGACACAAGCCCTCACACACACCCCAAGCCCCAAAAGGACTCCCCACGGCAGCGCCTGCAGGTGTGAGCCCCGTACAGACTGCAGTGTCTTCCTTTGACAGCACCTCAATGGTTATCAGAGGACAGAGAAACAGCACCAGAGCGTTAGCTGTGCCCTCCCTGAGAAGTGTAGAAGCCAGAAGTAGTCCGCAGTGGGTGTCAGCGTGTGCCCTCTTGCAAGCTCTGCGAGATGCCTGGGTGTGGGACAGGATAGGACCCCAAGAAACTTCTGGACAGACAGAGGGAGACGCTGAGCGAGCAAGGAGGAAGTCAGAGGGAAGCGTGCGTTCACCAACTTTTTGGGCTTAATGTCCTCCTTCTCGCTGACGGTGCTGCCTGTGTCATCCTCATCTTCAAAAGGGTTGTAGCTGGACTGTGACTGGGCTGGCTGGACAGGGTTGCTCGGAACACTAAGGTTGCTATGAGGAGAGAGAGAGCATTCAGGGACCCTGGCTGGGGCCTAGTATGGGTCCTGGGGACTCCCTGTGGCAGCGTCACGGCACCAGCATGTCCAGGGACCACAGCTCCCTCTGAATGGAGGAGCATGAACATGTGTGAATTCTACAAGACACAGTCCTACACTTCAGCTTTTCAGTGTTTCAGGCATGCAGAGAGAAGCAACTTCCCTTCCTCCTTTATGTCAGTATGGGATGGGGCCCAGGTATGTGGCAGCGGCCCCAAGCTCATGGCTTCTCCATGTCCCCTGCCCTGTCCTGTAGGGCTCCGCGTCGAGTAAGAGCCAGCGCCCAAGCGCTCAGAGCACACAGCACCGATTTCTGCCTTCAGGTACTGAAGCACTCAGCTTGGGGCCTGAGCTCCCAAATCACGGCCAGGCCGCATAGGAGGCCTGCAGTGACAGTGAGAGGTCAGCAGCCTGGGCTTGGGAGGATGAAGTGGCACTGGGCCACGACAAGATGGTACACCAAGACTGACAGCCTGCAGGGAACTCTGGGCTGATGAACTCCTATTTCTGCAGCCAGGGCTGGGGAGCAGGCACTCTATGCCTATGGATCCTCCATGCTTGAGAGGGGGAGACGGACTGAGAGGCCATGGGTGCAGCCTGCTTGTGCCCACAGAGGCAGCATGTCTGAACTCCCACCCTGATTACGCACATGGCAACCAAGCCATCACTTGCCACACATGTCCCAGGAGTCCAGGGGCTTAGTGGCTGTGGTTATAGGATGCCCAGAAGCAGCCTATGACTAAGCATGAAAGGCCAAGAGCAGCACATACTTTCCAGCAGGTTCTAACGAATACAGTATCTCCTTTCCTAACCACATTTTACATTTAGACCACAACTAAGTCAGAAATAAACTTGCTTAGTGGGGGGGTAATTTAAAAAGGGACATCTGATGCCCCCCACCCCCACTGGCACTGCAACAGCATGGGAGGACGAAGGCACCAGCCGGGCAGTGCCTGGGCCCAGCTCTGCCCATGCAGTGCAACATCAGGGGACATCTGTGCAGCCCCACCTTGGTGCAGCCTCTCCCAGGCCTGGAGCTGGCTCCCTCTCTAATCTCAAGCAGCTGTGGCACTAGGCAGAAAGATGATCTTAAAAGGTGCCCTCAGGCCCAAACCAGAGCTTGGGGCCCAGCAATCTTTGGGAAAGATGCTGGAGGTGGGGTGGGAGAGTCCTGGCACCAGGGAATCTACCAGGTGAGCTATCCAAGCTGGTGCAGTCTGGGACAGCGCAGGTGGGCAGGGGACAGCCCGTAGCCCGTGTCTTGTGGATGAAGGCTGCACCCAGTGCTCACCTGCCAGACTTGTTCGGGATGGCCTGGTCACCTGTCTGGCTGATGCCTGTCAGGGTCACACCGTCAGCAGCCTTCTTCTTCTCCCTCCTGCTGAGAGTTCGATTCAGGTCCGCAGACCACTCCTGGGCAACAAGGGCAGAGGGAGAGATGCCAGGATGTTCACTGGGTGGATGTTAGGGGTCCTCTGCCCTGAGCAGTCAGTTCACTAAGCCTCATAGCCTCTGAGCTCCCTGCTTTCCCAGTCAGCCTCAGGCTCCTCTACGACCACCTGTGGATGCGACTCACCCAAATTCCTCCTCACAGCTCAAACGGGGACTCCTGAGCAGGCGCAGAGCTCCGCACCTGTATAGCTCTACACTTGTGGCAGCCCTGTCTCCTGAGACTAGCAGATTTCTTAGGACACCGGGTGCAACAGAGCAGGGCTGGGGCTCAAGTGTCCTGTGTTCTGAGCCAGGGGCCCAGGTCCCATCCTTATGCATGGTGGTGCTCAGCTTCCAGCCCCTTCAGGCCTTCATGGGCTCCAGCAGCCTCACCAGGTATCCTGGGGGTAGGATGGGGGAAGTCCTGGCACCAGGGAATCTACCAGGTGAGGTGTCCAAGCTGGTGCTGTCCAACATAGAGCAGATGTCCCAGGCAAACAGGAGCCACAGTGCTGGAAAGCCTGGCTAGGGCACTGAAGTACTGAGGGTCTTCCTCAAGTACAGCCTGAGCTCTGGGTCACAGCGGTAACGGTGGGCTACAGGGACCTGAGTACTTGGCAAACTGAATGGGACTTGGGTGGTCCGGACACCACTAGAGTGGTACACACAGGGGCTCTGATCCCTTTTCTCCCAAGGCCTTTCCTTCTCAACCTGAGGGATGTGCTGGGTGCTAGTTGGGCAGAGCATCAGTGTATCTCCCCAGGCTCTGCCATCTTCCTAGCACAGAACAGGCTTTCAGCAACTTTGCTGAAAGCTGAAGCTTCTCTTGCGGCCACAGAGAAGGTGCTGGCTCTCCCGGTGTGTGCAGGCGCGCAGGCACCCTGTGCATACGGGCCCTTAGTGAGTGCTCCCTCCCTCGCTTTTCACTTCTCAGACAGCTTAACTAAAACCCAGTGCCCCCATCTGCAGCACTGCTCCCACTTAGAACAGAACCTCAAGATCACAGTCATCTTAGAATCAGACTGAATCTGTCAATTTGTCAAGAGAAGGAAACTGAGGCCCAAGAAGGGCAAGGGACTGTCCCAGCATGGTGAGTGGCAGACATGGGCCCTGATATCAAATCCAGGTCACCTTTTTAGTTATCCCTCTTGGTCACCTGTGAGTACAGATCCACCCAACCAGGGCTTTCATGGACCCACGGGCCCAGCATCAGCCACTGTGCATGGAAGGGCTGCCCCCTGTCCCCTGTCAGCCCTGACAGCACTGCCCCACTGCTGTGCTGCAGAACAGGCACTGCCCTGCACACAGGGTGGGGGGCGAGGACACCCACAAGTTAGCTGTAAAACAGACACTTACTTCATCCTTGTGGCATGGAAAAAAAACAAATAATTTCATTAGAGAAAGTTGGGTGTGGTCCCAAATCAATAGCAAATGTGTGTGCAAGGGACATGCAGGTACTGGCTCCTGCCAGTAACTCAGACAAGGAACCAGGGGGCTGTGGCCAGGACCCTCCCACAGGAAGCCTCCTCATGGTTCCCCTTGCTGGGCATTAGCAGGCATCTCTGAGAGACCCAGGGGAATTTCTCCTTTAGGGTCCCAGCAAATACCCACAGGAGGAACTACCCTCATGGCCAGTACTCCAGCTGAGCACACCCCATTTGCACATGTCCCAGGGCTACCTCTACTCAGGAAGGTCCCACCTCTACCATCTCCTGGGCCCAGTGGAAGGAGCACTGCCTGTCCCCCCGCCCCCTGCTGGGCAGTACTGGGTGGTGCAGGGCACTCGTAGCTACCAGCTGTCTGTCACCTGTAGACCTTGGGAGGTCTGGAGCTCAGGAGTGAGGAGTGACACAACTACAGGTAGAGAAGGAGCCAAGGGGCCCTGTAGGAAACCCTAGCAGCAGTCCGTCTAGCAACAGTTACCACTGAAGGTCCAGAGCTTCAGCACAGACTGATAGCTCAGCACAGACTAGGCCACTGACCTGGCCCGACCTGTGGGCACTATTCTCATTTTACACCAGAAGATTTTCTTGAATTCTGCAGCTGTTAAGCTGCGAGTCTGGAGCCACCCTTAAGCCCAGTGATGCCACAAGGCCATACTTGGGCAGAGGGGCTCTTCCTGGGGAAGGCACTGGCCACAGCCCACAGGGGGGCAAACAACACCACATGCTTAGCCAGTCCCAAGGAGGGAAGAACCCCTCCTTAAGAACAGGGGTGGTGAGACCCGCTGGCCACTGACTTCTACCTTGTTTTCAGGGGCCGTATGGGGCCTTGTGATCCAAGCCTAGGCTGGACCAATTCCAACAGCATCAGACCCTCAATCTGCAAGGTAAAGATACTGGAAGGGTCAGAGTCACAAAAGATGAAAAGGGGACAGCTTGTCCTAGGCCAAGATTTGCTATGTTTCTGCTCAAGCTAATAGAGAATGCCCACTGGGTGAGGAACAATGCCTCCCTCAGCTCCTTGAGAGCTGGGGCTCTGGAGAGGGGACCCTAAGCTCCAGAAACCTGCTGCTAAGACACGGGGAAGGGGGTGCCAACAATCAGCAGGTGACAGTTGGTGCTGCTGAGGAGCAAGTGCATACCTGCACCTTCCCTGGAGGTTAAGAGGCCCGAGGCACACACATCCCATCAATACCTCAGCTGTGCACATTGACTGCCCAGTAACAAGGCAAACAATGGGACAGAGGCTGAGATGCACAGCTCACAGGGGATGGGGTCACAGGCACAACACCTTTCTTACCTCAAACTGTGGCCAGTTCATGGCCATGCCTGGCCCGTGGTTGGCTCGGAACCACCTCAGGTCCTCCACTGCATCAGCTGCTTTGATGCTCTGTTCCAAGTCACAGTAAATGGTTTTATAGCTAAATCAGAGGAAGAATCAGAGCTTTGTGGGTGGCAGGAACCAGCTAATATTCATCCTAGCCTGGCCCTGGTGCGCCAACTGCAGGCCCCACATGCAGCCCAGATGTAACACACATGCATCTACTTTCCAGACAGATCAGGAACCCACTGCCTTAGTACCTGGCAGCTGCACACACAGGCAACTCTGTGCTGCCTGACAGTGCATGTGGGCCATGCCTCCTGCTCTGTCCCACTCAGTCAGGCAGTCAAGGAAGGGACAACTGTACAATGTCAGAAGCCCCAACCCCTCCAGCCTACCGCCAGCGCAGACAACTTAGAAGCCTTCAAAAGAAAAGAGGGTGGGCTATAGCTTAGTCCTAGGGCCCTGGGTGCAAGCCCAATGCCAAGGTAAACGGAGGGAGGAAGGAAGGAAGATAGAAATCTGGATGAGACACACATTTAGGGACTGTGACATGATAACAGGAGAATGGCCAGGGCCTGGGATTTGGTAGGGAAATTGAGGAGACAGAGAACACCAGGAGCCTCAGGGCTGGGAGCCTGGCCCAGCCTCACCCACTCCAAGTTTGGACTTCTGATCTCTAGAACTGCGAGATGGAAAAGTCTATGGTTCGGAGCTGCCTAGATGTTAGGACTTTGCCCTAGGAAGCGACACCACCAGCCTAGGGTGGCTCCCCAGTCCTAGACAAATGTGCCTACACACTGCAGAGGGGTTACCACACAAGAGCTGGCACAGTCCCAGTCCTGTCCCTTGCCAGCTGTGCAGTGCAGCAGGCAGGTCACTGAACCTCACCCAGCCTCAATTTCCTGGAGCAAGGAGACCTCCTTTACAAAATGTCATAAACATTAAATGAATGGTGGCAGAATGGCTGTGTGATTATTACTTTTCATTTCTTTTATACAGATGACACAAGACTACTGTCCCATTAGCAACAGGTCTTAACTTGTGATTCATTTTTCTGCCACATGGACAGGAGCATGTTTCTGTTTGTGCCCTTGTCAGTATGGACCTCAAATCTCATATGGGGACCTTGGGACCAAAGCTGAGGACAGCACAGAAGTGAGAACTTGGCTTGTGGGTCACAACATGGAGCTGAGTCTCATAGGGCCTGTGTTTCCCTTGGGGCTGGAACCCTTGAGAAATCAAGGCCAAGCAGGCAGCAAGGATGAGAAGGACCACTGGGGCAGGGCAGTCTCCCCCAGGAGGATTTCAGACCCACTTCCTGCCTGGACCTAGTATGTGCCCATCCTATCTGCCCAGGCAGCTGCCAGCTGGCCTCCTGGGCTTTCCCAGGCCACAGGCCAGTGCCCCAGCTGGCTGTCCTCCATAGCGTCAGGTGGGCTCAGCACAGCACCTGGAAGAGCTCTGACAAAATGTCACCTGAGGCCTTCAGAGCAGTACTCAAGTGCCACTCAGTCACTGAACAGCAACCTGCCTCTGATGTCATGCGGAGTCTTACCTGGCCAAGTTTGACAGGTCTAGATGCTTCTGAACTTCCAAGAGAACCTCCCGGAAGAAGCGCAGCCGCTTTTCCTCAAACTGTTGGCACTGCTCAAACACTTGCTCCATGTTTTCCATGTACTGGGGCGTGGCCTGGTCCAGCTCCTTCAGGGCCTTCTCATATTTGTCCTTGGTCTAAGTGCAAATCCAGCAGAGACAGAGATTCAGCCCAGCCCTACTTCACCCACTGCCCTGTGGCTTCTCAGCACCCCTCACCTGGATTCTAAACCCAGAATAAGAGCTTTGCAGTCAGACTTCAGGCTCAGCTGTGTGCTTCGGCAAGGGAGCCACACTGCTGCCACCTATGGGTGAGGCCAGATGGGGAGTGGGGCAGGAAGAGCCACCCTAGAACTCTGGGCAGTGTGGAGCCCATCACACTGCTGTGCCCTTAGCACAGCAGAAAGAGCTCAAGGTCACCTCAGACACAAGAGCACAGCTTCAAGTGCCAGGTGGGGCTGGGCTCAAATCCCAGAGTGCTGCAAATTTTCACGGAGCTTCCCTGTCTTTGTCAGGATGGCCAAGAAGTATAAACAAATGGCTACTGTCACATGAAGCAGGCATCTGCAAGGCGCTTGTCCTTGTCCTCCAGGATGCCTTGTTGCTCTTGCTCAAACTGTTCCCAAGAAGGCTTTTATGAGGCAGGACTTATGAAGAGCAACACGGCTTATGCCAACAGAGTCCAGGGACAGTTGGGAAACACCTGTGATCCCTAAGAAGTGGCTGAAGTGCACGCCAGACAGGACGAGCTCTGGCCAATGACATCCATGGACTGTTGTGTGCCCTTCCCTCTGTGCCCCACCAGCCCACAGCTCTGCAGGCCTGCTGGTTTGGGGACGACAGAGGGCTATGGTCACCTCTTTATTAAAAGGCCTTCCATTATAAGACCCCAAGAAATGAGCACACAGTTGGGGGTACACCCAAGAACTCTGCATTCTCCAACACTTGTGCAGGGTCTCCTGAGGAAGGACTAGGCCCTCCCTGAAGTTGGGGGCTCTGAGTATCTCCATTCTCCTGGGCCCCAAGTCCTCTCCCCTACCCTGCCAAGGTCACTGCACACTCTCTGGGTGCCCCAGGAATTCCTTTTCTGAAGCCCTACCACTTCTTGAGGGTGACCTTACCACACCCAGGAGCCCCAGCCCTGTGCCTCCCTCTCCTATGCCTGTGGTTCTTGCTGCCCTCTGTGTCCTCTCAGATGACCCTGCTGGCCTTTTCTGTGAGCCCAGTAAAAGAGCTCCACAGCCCTGGTAGTTCTTCAGTTACACCACCAGTACTGCCCCATGCCACTACCCTGATGCCTGTGCGGAGCCCAGCTCAGCCGAGACACAGTGCCACCTGCAAGATCGAACATGGCCACCAAATAAATGCTCCTGCCTTGGTTCTGTGCTGACTGAGCTGCACCTGGTCTGACCCCAGCACAGGCCAAGTACTGGGGCTGAGTGCTGAGCAGGGTCAATGCTACTCAGGACGTCTCCACGCAGAACACAAAGAATTCCCAGAGCACCTTAGTGACTCCCAGGAGAGGTGGCCGGTGCCTTCCAAGGACATCCCACCTAGAGCCTTTCACAGGGGGCTCCTTGCAGCAACCCAAGCTTCCTGCAAGGTGCCCCCAGGGAGCCACATGCACCACCTTGCTCCTCTCAGCACGAGGGTCACCTGCTCCTTGACAGCCCCTGCTTTTGGTTCTGCCCCTCAGCCAAGGCGGGCATGATGGCTGTGACAACGGCAGGCGCTAAGGTGCTGTGTGCATAGCCCCAAGAGCAGGGACTTCTTCGTGTCTGCCCTCCCATGCAGCCATCCAGATAAGCAGTTGCCACAGGTTTACTATGTGCCCCACACATGAGCAAATGCCACCCTGGCACACTGACAAGCCTATGATTTACCTTTAGAACGTCTTGCTTGCACTTTTCTATTTTATCTTGCAATTTCTTGAGCTGCTCTGGGTTGAGGGATGGGTCTGACTTGCTGTTGGCTTCTCGGGAGACGGCCAACTTCTCTTCTTTACAGGCTGCGTGGTAGGCTTTCTTCGCTGCTTCTACCTACAGGGAGAGCAAGTTCGGAATGTGGCAGAGTTGACGGGTCAGGCGCCATACCAGAGGGCACACTGGCCATGGTGTGCATGCTGCCATGATAAGGGCAAGCAGGACGAGCTGCACGTACTCCATCACCACAACTAGTTGTGGCAAATGACCCCGCTGTGCAGACATTTATCAAGGGCTACCCTACTGTACCCATTGACTTAAAGTCTTCTTATGTGATCCCTAGCCACAGATTGCTCTTGAGAGACAGAGGAGAGGGGAGGGAGGAAAGAGAGAGAGAAGAGAAGAGGAGAGGAGAGGAGAGGAGAGGAGAGGAGAGGAGAGGAGAGAAGAGAAGGAAGAGAGAGGAAAGAGAGAAATTACCTCTTGAAGTGAAGAGTTTAACAGAGTTTAATTACTATTGGGCCCCAGGCTAGGAGGGAAAGAAAGGAGAGACAGCAAAATGAAAGATGTAAAGGGAAGTCTGTAACAATCTAAGGATGGAGGCAAATTCTGGATGATTCAGAGGCTGGCACAGCCGCTCTGGGTCAAGCCTGGGATGGGGGAATAGTATGTCTGGGGAGTAGTGGGTAAGCTGCAGGCAGGGGTGGTACACAGCATGGGGGTTGGGATGGTAGGGGGACGTCCTCCAGCTAGCCAGGTCCTGAACAGACCCAATGACTGCCTCCAACATTTTAGAAAAAAAAAAAAGTAGCAACATCTTCAGCAAACTGGGGAGAAAATCCATGTGAGAGAGAGAACAGACTTAATGTGTGCTACCCGTCCAAAGGGACTGACACGTCTGACAGGCAGGTGCCCAGCAGGGGAAGCAGAGGCGAGAGCACAGTTCTGAGTCCCTCACACCTGAGCAGTGTGACCCTGAGTCCTGTCTGTGAGATGGGCTGGTGAGGGTTAAATGGAAAAAAAATGCAGCAAAGGCACTTTTGCACGGAGGTCCTGGCCTGAGGGGTGGCTGTCCCTCTACAGGAAGGACAGGAGGTCCTGGGGCCCAGTGCTGGAGGGAGTACTGTCAGGGGTGGTCAGCAGAAGGGAAGCCTGACTAAGCAGCGGCCTGTGGCAGAAGGTACCTCTTTCAGCTTCTTGGCCCAGGGCTTCTGGGCTTTGCGGAAGCTGTCCTCCGCTTCCTTGGTCTCCTTGAAACCTCCCATCATCTGCTTGTGAAAGGCTTCCTTCTGCCAGTTCTTAATCTTCTCAAAGTCCTCATTCATAAGCGAAGCCTTTACGTCCAGGTGCAGCTCGCTGACCCTCTCTGCCTCGGACATGAAGGACACCCAGGCCTTCTCCACTGTCCCATACTGTGGCCCTGACCCAGGAGAAGAAACTGGTTACTAACACCTGGCAAAGGCAGTGATTTCCCATCAAACCCAGTCTTTTTTTTGTATTTTAGGGAAGGGTCTACAGGGTGCTCAGGGTCTCACTACGTGATCATACTCATAGCAATCTGCCTGTTTATGGCCTGCCAAGAACTGGGATTACAGGTGAGTGCCACCGCGCCCATTCTCAACTACTAGTTCAATGTGCCCTGGGGGCAGGGCCGGCATGGCAGGCCTGGGGATTGAACCCCAGGCCCCTGCACCTGCCCTGCGCCTGCTTGCAGGTGCTTTAATCCACTGAGCTATTCGGCAGGGCCCAAGCCCAGTCATCTCAATGGAGCAACCTGATCCACTCATACTTTCTGTATTTAAAACACTAACTTCTGCCCCAGAAATGTCTGCATCTTGAGAGGCCTAAAGTGTCGACAGTGGCCAGAAATCAGGGGTCAAGCTGCCCTTTCGGTGCTAAGCTTCTGACACATCCCATTAGGTCCGCTCTCAGCCATCTCTGCCAGCCCAGTGCTGTGACCTGCAGCCAGGCCACTTCCACCCACTCCTGCAAGATCCAGGGAAGCTGTGCAGGCTGAGGAAGGAGAGAAGGAAACTTGAACCTACTGGGACCCAAGTGCAAGTCCCTATGAGCATGGTGGGGGTGCAGTCACCTCACTTCCTCCTCACTGTCCCAGGCCATGAGGCTCCAAAAGGAATCATTAATCTGGGCTAACATCCCTTAAGGGAAAGGGGTGGCAAGAGCTATGACAAAAATGAGACCCAGGCTGGGACCCTGAGGTGTTCATGGGAGTGGGAGTCACCAAGCCAAGCAATGGCAACTGAAGTGGGACACACGACTCGGACGGCGGGCCAGCGGAAGGGTGACCCACAAACTCTCAATGCATGAGGCTACAAAGTGAGCATGCTCTGGCCTGCCTTGGTCAGCGATATGGACACATCCACAGGTAAGCCCGGCAAAGGTGACATAGGCTATTAGCCAAGGGAGGGGCTTGTCCCTCTGCTCTTCACCCAGGCGGCTTCCCAGCTGAGGCCACCACCATACAGTGTGGTTGCACTTGGGCCCCTCCTGTGCCTGCTTCAGCATCTGGGGAAAGGACAGGCAGCTTCTGCTGCCCTCGTCTAGGACCTGGCTTCCCTGTGTGGCTCCTCTGGGGCTAGCAGCCAGCCCTGAACAGTGGCAGGAGCTCCCTGCCCAGGAAATCCCACCATCACCCAGCTTCCTGAGGTGGGCAAGTGGGACCTCTACAGAAGCCTCTGTTGTAGGCCTCAGCCCTGAGCTTCTCTGGAGGGAGATTTCTACCAGGGAACACTCACAGGCACATCCACTGAGACAAAAGCAGGAAGGTGACACTGTCACTACCCAGTGCTACCTGATCTGCTACAGGGCCTGCTGTCAGTTAAAAAGCAAGATGCTGATCAGCAAGGCCTTTCCACCTAACACAGTCTCCATCATGGCTCAGCCCTTAGTGGTTATTTCCCTGCTCCAGGTCAACCCAAATGCCTAAGTGTGTTCTAAGGATGACAAGGGCCAGGATTAGGACACACCAAGACTGTGCAAAGGGGAGTCTGGTGTTCCCAAGAAGACGTAACAGAAGTTCGTATGGCCTGAGTCTGATATGTGACAGGCACCCTGTGGGTCTGCACTGAAACCCGAGCCCTCACACGAGTGAGATGCACTCCCGCCCACCTCGCACAGGCGCAGTCAGTCTGGCAGCCCCGCAGGCGCGCAGTGGAGCCCGTGCCCGGGTCGTCCCTACCCTTCTCCACAAGCTGCCTCCAGCGCCGGGCCCACTCGGTGAGCTGCTGTGCGTACGCCTTCTCGATGCGAGCACGCTCATGCAGGCAGTTCATGAGGTCACTGCACAGGCGGTGGCCATCGTCAATCCTCTTCACAGTTCGCTTGTAGTTCCCGACCTAGGAGACACAGTGAGGCCGTGAGGCAGACGTTAGGGCAGCTGTCCTGTGCCAGTCTCTACAGACGGTCTCTACTGCCTTTGCTGCTGCACAAGGCCTACCCACACTCAGGCAGAGCCTTACATGCAGGCCAGGTGGCCAGGGCCAGCTTCTCAGAGCTGGTGACATCCAAGAAGACAAGGTGAGTTTTCCCTTTTTTTCACACATCAAAGAAGAAACCTAGCCTAGAAATAACGAGAGAATAACTGAGGAGGTGCTAGGGTAACTGGAGTGAGAATCAAAATGGTCACTGCTTCAGCCTTTGAGTAGCTGACTTTAAAGGTGTAAGGCAGCTGTCTCCGTGCACCACTGGAAACAGGACTTATTATTCCATCTTCCTTTTTTTCAGCTTTCTTCAAAAATAGCAGCCACCATCGAGCTGCTTCTTCGTGCTCCTTCTCTCTTGTATAACCCAACACTTGCCTCTGCTTGGACTGCTCAGTCTGGGGGTCCCTTGAGGTCACATGAACATGTGCCTGCTTTAGAGCTACTGCCTCCCTTTTATGATGCAGCCGCAGATATGCTCACATCTCTCCAACCTGAGCTGAGCAGCCAGGTGAGGAGGGAGGAGGGTGAGAGGCCGTTGGGAAGATGACAGAAGCAAGACCTTGCAGAGGGACAAACACATGAACCCCGTATGCACGCCAAGGGCAGAGAAGAGGGCTATGCTGCTGCAAGAGGAAGCCACCGTCCTTGAGCTCAGAGCTGGGCGGACAGAGGTGATGACCCCCTAGGGGAGTCTGGATCCTGTGGATCAGCAGGCACCTCCACAGGCCATGAGGCTGCAGTTGCTCAAGTCCTCCTCTCCTCAGCAGGTTGGCAGGTGGGCGGCACACAGGGCTGGTGCTGAGCTGGGCTCCGCACTGCAGAAGCCCCTCTCCACGGGGCCATGTTGAGCACTTTCCCACCCACTGCCAGGGAGAGCAAGTACTCAGGATTGTGAGCTGGCAGCAGGAGGAGGAGGTAATCAGAGACCTTGTCCACCATTGACAGTGGTGGCCGTGACACTGACCCAGGGTAGGCGTTTGCCTTCCCTGTCCCGATGATGATCAGATTGTTGAGAACCATCAAAAAGGTATCCTAGGCCCCCAGAAAACTTCCACTTCTGACTGGGTTTCTGCAAAAAGCCATTCCCTAACAAGTCCCACGTTGCTGCCAGTCATCAGCAAGCCCAGGAGCTGGGGTTTCCATTTCAGGGGAACTGCTGAAATCTGCAAGCTGCCCTGGCACAGCAGCTGCCTTTGTGTGTGGGCAGCTGAGGCCCACACAGGCTTGAGGCCACGCTGTGCCGTGACGACTGTGGGGTCAGCTTTCTATCACTGTAAGGAAACCTCTGGGAACATCAGTGCAAAGGGGAAAGGGATACTCTGGCTCATGGCCTTGTAAATGTTGGTCCATGGTCACCTGGCTCTCCTGCTTTTGGGCCTGTGGCCAGATAAAGCATCACAGCAGAGACAGTGGAGCAGTATAGCCCTTCCAATCACAGCAGTCTGCATGCAGTGACAGGTGATTAGAAAGGAGCAGGGACAAGGTGTAACCTCCATGACCCACTCCCTCAGTGAGGCCCCACCTCCTATGGCTCCAGCACCCCTAATGATGCTGTCAAGTATGAATTCATATAAGAAATATTTGCACCAATAGTGTTTAGAACAGTTATCATGTCTGCATTTTGTACTCTGAACAACTACTATGAAGACAACAATATGCACTGCATCAATTATTGTGGTTGTCCTACTAACATGTTTTGAAACTGTCTCAATATTATTTCAGGGGCTCAGGAGATAGCTCAGTAGAATAAGCTCTTGCCTGCCAAGCAAAAGGGTCTGAGTCCAATCCCCCATCCTGGAAAAACAAAAACAAAAAACCCCCACCTCCTCTCAATATTATTTCTTATTAAAAGTAATTTTAAAAAAAGGGGAAAAAAAGTACAAATTTATCCATGGTTAAATCCAGATGTCAGAGACCACATGATCCAATTACTTCCAAAGCCCCAATCAGACACTGGGGACTAGGCCTTCAAAATGTGAGCCTGGGGCAGATACTCCCTTGCTCAGCCATAACTGGCTGAGCCAGTTATGGCCAATGCAGAAGCTCCTACATCTTTTCTTACTCCTCCCTAGGAGGCTACACCCTTGCACAAGGAACTGTGGAGACCATGGGAGGTACGGGCACTCTGTAAGCTAGAAAGCTTAGCATTCGTTCAGGTAAATACAGGTGCTGGTGCATAAAGAAGAGGTACAATTTACAAGATGCGGAGAGGAGGCAGTGTGAGTGGGAAGTAGGGGAGCCAACACGGGGACTTGCTCTGCTACTTTCAGCACCCTCTCTGATGCCATCCTCCGCTGCTTTTCTCCACACAGGTTCCTCTGGCTGTTTTGTCCCTGCTAGACTAGTGCCTGCATCCACAACCCCAGGACACACCTCGGCACCATTAGGTGCCCCTGAGAGAGTGGACAGGCACAGCCTCGGGGCTGCCCATGCCCTCTGAAACACCGCCTATCTTCGCTCTGCCCCGCAGTCCTCTGGCAGTGGGGAGTCTCACGGCAGGAGGCAGCACACCAGATTTCGTCTAACAGAGACTCCTCACAAGAGAGGCACAGTAAAGGAGCACTTCTGTGCTTTCCCAGTGCTACTGTTGGCAACACTACCTCAGGTACCTGCAGTCAACTGTAATCCAAGCCTGCGGGTGACAACACAGTCACCAGAGTTGTCTTTTTTCAAAAAAGGAAGCAGAGCTACAGTCATGTATGACCTTGCTGCAGGAACAAACAGGCCTGTGTGCTGTGTCCCTGGGCTGAGGCTGGACAGTATATGGAGCCATGTGGCAACCCACTGGCCTGCTCCCTCCTACACATTACTATGACTACTCACTAGGGGCAATCTTGGTTTTAGCCCCAGAATGACCATGCCTTCAACCTGTGGCCCTAAAGAACCAACCACCACAACTGCGGCGGCCTGCTGATGTAGGATCAGGCAAGCCAGCTGTTCTGCATGGCCAATGCAGAAGCTCCTACATCTTTTCTTATTTTCTGCTCATTTTGTGCTTCATGATTTTTATTTTATTTTATTTTATTTTTGTCCTTGTTTCAGAACGTTTATTTATTTTTATGGCTGGCTCAGCCTGCCCTGAGGGCAGGGCTGGCGCAGCATGTGGTGCTGGGGATCAAACTGCGGCCCCTGTAGCCACCTAAGTTTTCCTAAATAGGTGCTTTAGACCACTGAGCCATCCTGCCGGGCCCCTTCATGATTTTTTAAAAAATGTATTTTGTTGTTGCAGGATCTCACTACACAGCTCAGATTCATGGTGATCCTGTTTTCATCCTTCCCAGTGCTGAGATTACGACAGGACTCTGGCCACCTCAGCATGCCCTGGGAGCAGGGCTGGTGCAGCATGTGGTGCCGGGGATTGGACTGCGGTGCCTACACTTGCTTAAGCTTGCCTAAATGTGCCTAAGCAGGTGTTTTATTCTGCTGAGCTATCTTGCTGGCCCTGTGCTTTATGACTAACTCTTCACGTAAAAGAGGTGGGGCAATGTCTAACATCTGCGTGTTTCCTCTTTCCAGCTGGCGCTGAGCAATGAGTACCTCTCAGGACAACTGACACAAGTGCCACAAGACTGGGGGCAAAAGAAAGCCCAAGTATGAGTTGGGGTGCCCTGCTGCCAACATTAAGATTGGTACCAGCCGCATACACACAGTCTGAGTGCGAGGAGGCAACAAGAAGTTCCGAGCCCTGCGGCTACATGCGGAAAACTTCTCCTGGGGCTCTGAGTGTTGTACTCCAAAAACAAGGTCCGCTGATAAGAGTTCACAGTGCATCCAGTAACAAGATGGTGAAGAAGTGCATTGTGCTCACTGACAGCATGCCATTCCGACAGTGGTACAAATGCCAGTGTGCACTGCCCCTGTGCCGAAAAAAGGGGGCCAGGCTGACTCCTGAGGAGATTTTAAACAAAAAACAAAGAAAATTCAAAAGAAGTATGAGGAAAGGAAAAAGAATGCCCAAATGAGCAGTCTTCTGGAAGCTTCCTGCCTGCACTGCATCAAGACCAGGCCAGGGTGGCCAAGCAGATGAGAGGGCAAGGGGTTGGAGTTCTATCTGAGGAAAATCAAGACCCAGAAAGACAAATAAACCTTCCCTCCTGGTTTAACCATCTAATAAAGGTGTTTATTGTTCCATGTGGAAAAAGAAAAAAAAAAAAAAGATTAACTCTTTAGTCTCAGCACCAAACTTAATGGTTATGAAGACCTTGCATTACTTTATTTATTTCTTTGGTAGCTCATGTGCTGGGGATCCAACTGCAGTCCCTTGCACCTGCCAAAGCTTGCCTAATGATGATGAAAATATGTAATGCAACCATTGTTAAATTTTTCTTGTTTTGAAATTCTGTACTATATATACTCTTACTTGTTACTATTTTTTCTTTGTTTCTGCTATTTTTACTCTTTAAAATAAAATTAAATCTATAAAAAAATAGATAAATGAAAAAGCTTGCCTAAGCAGGTGCTTTAGACCACCGAGCCATCTTGCTGGCCCAGACCTCCCATCACTTTAATCTGCACTAGGCTACTGTAAGTGCTTATGCTGCCTTCCGAAACAGAATCTCACTGTATGGTCCAGGCATCTTTCTTCTGGCCTCTGCCTCAGGATCATAGGCTTGCACCACTGTGCTTGTCGTGCCTTCTGTCAGTTTGGAAAACCAGGACAAAAGCAGCACCTGTGGGATTCCTCAGCTACAGTTGTGGGTGGTGCAGGTGGGCAGGAGCAGGCTGAAGGTGCTCTGGAGATATGTTCATAGCCACAGGCGTGCCCAGCCCTCTTTCTCCAGGAAAGCGCACGCTCCAGCCCTGCACAGGTCTCCTCCACACTTTTTTCTCCCTTCTGCTTCAAGGTGGGCTTGGAGGTATGAGTGTGCGAGCCAAGCCGCTGGGTGGGGGTGGACGATGCTCCCCCCCTCCAGAGAGCCCTCACCACCACTTGGCACTGGCCAGTCTCTTGCTGGCCATTTTTCTCCCCTGTACTCTAGGGGTCAGAAAGGTTTAGGTGACCTCTGAGTCTGAAGCTCTTCGTGATACCAGGATGTGTAACTGAGCCGCATCTGTCCCTGCTACCTGGCTTTGTGGAGCCTTCTTCTTTTCCTGCTGCTGGGTGCAGAGGACTGTGTGAAGCAGGGGACAGTGGTGAGTACTCTGTCACTCCCTACGCAGGACTCACGGTCAGATACACAACACCATGACAGGCAGTGACAAATCTGGAAGGGAACCCTGCCCTGCTGGTCAGAGGGCTTGAAGGAATCGTGTCTGAGGGAGTGGAAGGAACTCAGCAAGCTTCTTTAGCGAGGCTAAGGCAGCAAGGTGCAGCAGGCATACACATGCTGCCAATGCTGCCATTCTCTGAGACCTCCTAGTGCTGTTCCTCCCAGCCTTGTCATTTCTCACATGCTAAGATGAATTAAAGTACCAGGGCTCAGGGGACAAGAATGGTACCTTTTTTCTCATTTTCCATACCAGCTACACACAGGCTACCTCTAATGTCCTTTCACAGCTTCACAGTGCTGAGAGCTGGGATTCCCAATCCACAAGAGGAGGGGACAGAGCCGGTGCTTCAAGGTCAGAATCACAGGCACAAGAACCACTTGTCCTTTATTTATGAGTTCTTCATCCAGTACTATGAGCCCTCCCCAAAGAGTTAAGCAAAGCTCATCATCAGGAACTCCACGGAGGGCCAACAAATAACTGCCTATACTTCCTTCACATTACTCAGAGTCACAGGGCTCAGCACGAGCCAGCAGGAGGGCCTCACTTCAGCTTGTAGCACGTCCACCACGCTCAGGCATTCACTCCACAGTCATTAAGCATGCAGGCACTGAGAGGAGTCCTGGATACCCAAGTGAGACACACGTGTAGGCTGTGACATGGAAAAGGCTGTCCGCTTTGCTGCCGTGGAGTGCACAGGCCCGCACAGGTGGGCAGCTCCTTGGCACACAGGGCTCAGGCCGAGCTGCAGCTGCGTACTGCCAAAGGCCAAGTCAAGCATTCCTCCCTTCCCCTGACCCCTGCCCCAGCTGCCAGAGGGAACAGATACTCAGGGTTGTGAGCTGGTGGCAAGAGAAGCAAAGCAATCACGACCATAGCTTGGCCTTGGTGGTGGCCATGACACTGTGACCCAGGGCGGATGTTTGCTTTTTGTGTCCTAACAGATGTTCTGAAGCTGCAGTTCTGGGAAGACATTCAGAACCAGTCACAGGAGTGTGCAGCAGGACCTTACAGGGCTTCTGAGGGGCAGACAGTGAGGCTGCTGCCTGTGCCTGTGCCTGTGCCTGTGAGTGTGGAGGGGAGCCTGAATTCTGTCCCTGTCGCTGAAGTAGCACCAATGCCATCTTGTCACTGTAGTTTCTTCATCTTGCTTTGCTCCTACCCTCACACAAAGATAGGAGAGTGCACTTCGCCGCTGTTTGGCTGGTGACATCTAGTTTTCTTTGTTTTTTAATTATTATTATTATGGCCGGCTCAGGCTGGCACAGTATGTGGTGCAGGGGATTGAACCGAGGTCCCTGCCGCTGCCTAAGCTTTCCTAAGCAGGCACTTTAGACCACTGAGCCATCCTGCTGGCCCCATGCTGGTGACATCTATTACCCTCCCCTTGCTGTTTGTGTGAGATGCTTCCTGGGCAAGTATGTTGGTCTTGTCACTGCTTTTGAGCTCTGGCATAGTCCTCCCCAGGGAGGTTGCTGCTAGCCAGGTAGACAGAGAGCACCCTGCGCTCTCACAGGTCCATTTGTTCTGCTCCTGGAGTAGCAGCTCCTGAGGCCCTGTCTCCTCATTCCTGGTTCTGCCTTCCCAGGATCCAGCACACAGTGTCTGCTCAATAACATGTGGTTCCTTTTTTTTTTTTTGCAGGACCAGGGATTGAACTCAGGCCCTTGCGCTTGCCAGGCAAGCACTTATTTTACTGAGCTATCTCCCCAGCCCCAGTATGTGGTTGCTTTTCCAGTACAGATCATGCTGTGTGGTCCAAGATGGTCTCCAACTCCTGGGCTGAAGTGAACCTCCTGCCTCAGTGCCCTGTACACTACAACTAAAGGGCAACCACACCCCGCTAAGTACATTTTTAATAGAATAAAGTATTCATTTCTAAGTCAAACAATGACCTTTTCACACAACACAGGAAAGAAAAGACCTTGAAGGAAGTTGGAGCCTTTTGCCACCGCCCCCCCCCCCCGCTTTTTTTCCTTTTTGAGACAGAGTCTTGCTATGTAGCTCAGGCTGGACTTGAGCTCACTTGGTAGCCCAGGCTGGTCTCAAACTTGCAATGGTCCTCCTGCCTCAGTTTCCCAAGTGTTGGGATTAAGATGCATACCACCACACATGGCTTTTGGCCATCTTTTTGAAGTTTGGGCATTTGCTCAATGACTGTGACTGCTTATCTCCTTTTTTTTTTTTTTTTTTTTTGAGACACGATCTTGCTATGTACTTCCAGGCTAGCTCTGAATTCACTCTGTGGCCCAGGCTGGCTTTGAACTTAGGATGATCCTCCAGCCTCTCAAGTGCTGGAATGGGTGGCTTTTACCACCACAGGTGGACACTTGTTTCCTTTAAAGTGCAAGAGTAGATGGTGTTTTATTTCAGACAAAATCATCCATCTAATTAGTTTTGGCAAACTACTTCATGTCACTCCCTGACAAACACCAGGATGTTTCCTCTCCCTGCTCATCACTAGAGCCTCCTGTTTCAGGAAGGCACCTATAGAGCACCGATGGCTACATTGCCACCTGCTCTAGCAGTGTCTGCTGAGGCTGTTAGCCCCCTTTACCTATAAAAGGTCTGAATATCTGCCTGTGGTCACACAGCTAGCTGACTGCGTGGCTAGGACAGAGCACAGATCTTTCCAACTGCAACGAAGCGTTCTTTCCACAAAGCCTATTGCTGGCAGAAAGCACCAGTGGTTTTGCTATGGGGATAAAACCTGACCAAAAGTTGCCTTTCCTTTAAGCAGCTGGCAAGAAGAGAGGGAGGCTCATGAGGAATGACTTCCATTAGCAGGGGCTCATAGCCCACGGAGAGATGCTATGACCCTGTGGGCAGCTGCCCACACTGTACAGAGGATGTCACATCACACACCTCTGGGGTCCCATGCAAGAGTCAAAAGCAGAGCTACTTCTCAGGCTGAGTCCAGTATTTACCATGTTGCTCCCAGGCACACAGTGGGTAAATGTAAAATGTAAAGACAGGCTGACCTCTAACCTCTGTAAGTAGCAAGGCAAGCCTATACTACCACTCTCACTGAAAACAAGGGCACACCTGGGTTGGCTGACATGCAGTGCCACCTCTCCTCTGCTGCCTCCAAAATATGACTAGACACTTCAAAGGGCATCTAGTGGGTTGTGGGTACATTTGTCTCACCCCTCATCTCCACCAGGAATACAGAGTCCATCAGGCACCACCAGCCTGGAGTCTGCATTCTCCAGAAGAGCAAGCATTACCTCCCAGAAGCTGTCGCTGCATACTTCTACTCCAACAGAATCGTCGTAAGTGACAGACATCTCTCCAAAGGGTGAGGGCAATAGCAAATGCTAAGGTTCAAGAGTCCACTCCGGATGCTCAGAATCCGCAGACAGACCTAGGAGAGAAAAAAACCAGGCTACATTTCCAAGACCCAAAAGGCAAGTCACTCCCATTGAAGAACTTCCCACTTCTATCTCTGTGTTCCACACAGAGGGGTCTAAAATGTTTCCTTCAAGTTGGAGGAAGCAATAAACTGATCAGCTCTGGATGGCACTGATGTGTGTTTCATTATTACCAAGGAAACCTTTAACGTAATCTTCCTGAAAAGCTCAAAAGCACGGCTGCCCTACCCTCACTAAGTGATGGTCCCATCCCTTGAGGATAAGAAGGGTGCAGACAGTGTCCCCATATCCCATCTCCAAGCTGTTATGGTTTATGTCTAGTTGTTCCCTCAAAGCCTCATGCAATCATGGGGTGGGGACCTGAATGATGATCCACTGGGATTACGTGTTTTACTACTGTTGGGATTATGGTCTGAGTACTGCTGAGACTATGGGTGTGGCCTAAGGCAGATAGGCTAAAGTAGAAAACCTGATGTAATGTAAAAACAGAGACAGAGAGATGGACTTGCACTGCTGCTCTGCTATGCCGGTTGTTCAGTTGCCTCCGCTGCGATTGTTGCTGTTCTGCCGCCATGAACTGGATGCTCTCTGCCCTGTTCCACTCAGCCTTGGACCAGCTGAATATGGACTGAAACCTCCAGTAACTGTGAGCTAAATAAACCTCTCCTTCCTTCACTTTGAGTGTCGGGTATTTGTCCCAGCAATGAGTACAAAGTAACTAAGACACAAGCCCACCCTCCAGAGTGTCCACCACAGTCTGCTTGTTGTAGGCACCCCCCATCTCGCCAGACACACCTCAGCCTCAAAGAGAAAGACACTCCAATCAGTTCAGGCCAGGGTAAAGGTGTGCTCATCCCCTATAGGCCAGTATGCAGCCCAGTCCCGATGAGACTACTGCCTCAACCTTCCTTCCCCACAGCCTGCATCTCCCCCACACCCATCCCAGCAGGCCAAGGCCTCAGTTTCTCGGGTTACAAAGGCTAGGCTGTGACATTCCACCAGGCCTTCCTGACTCCCCGAGTGTTCTGGGTATTTCTTATGTCACTATCAGTCCTAACAGCTGCTTGTGATGACAGACAGTGTAGAGACATCCACAATTAGGCCACCAGGGCTGAAATCCTATACCTGCTACTCACTAGCTGAGCAACTGTGGGCATGTGACCTTCCTTCTCTAGGCCTCAACTATCTTGTCTATAAAAGAGACATAGCAAAACCTACTTCTTCAGTAATGAAACCTCACTTCTCAGAGTAGAGCTAAACACATGCAAAGGGCCTAGAACAAAACTTGGTCCATAGTTAACAATAGCAAGGTTATTACTACCATCATTATTATTATCATTATGAAGAAATTTGTGCTACTTTCATACTGTTTTTATTTTTATAAAACTGATGGTCTAGGATGTTAATAGGCCCACAGTCAGCAAGTAACAAAGGGTGAAGGTGAGCATTTGACATGAACTCTATTTGTCAAGACAAAATTCTCTCCACTACATCAAGCTGTTTTTCAAAAACAATCTCAGATGATGTAGTCACTCAGGTTCCTATCTAAATCTAAGTCCTGGCTGCTAGGAGTTAATCTGGCAGACACAGGACTTTCACAGTGATCACCCCAAAACCACACACTCCAAACCACTCAGGTTATAGAGGCAGAAAGGGGACACCCTAACAACAGCCTCTGAGCATGGACAGATCTCAACCAGAGTGTACTTGGTGGGGACCCTACCCCACAATCAGACTGCCAGGGTCTCAAAAAGGCTACCAGGGCCCTGCTGTTGCATTTCACAGCATTCCCTTCTCCTATGAACTCCTGCACTATCAGCAAGGGTCCTCCTCAGTTAACCCTGTCCACATCTGCTGTGGCAGCAGGGAGGTCTCCTATCCAAAGAAGTTATCTCTTCTTCAGGTATACCAGTGCCTTTTGCACAAGAGTCTCAAAATGACCCAAGCCATCCACTGCTGGGATGCCAGCGAAATCCCAGAGTAGCAACAGCTTGGCCCTCGCAACACAGGCTGTGGTGGACGATCTCATAGCTAGGCTGAGTACAGTTGTAATGGGTTACTTTTTTTTTTGTTTTCTTGTTTCAGAACTTTTGTTTGTTTATTTGTTTATTTTTATGGCCGCTCAGCCTGCCCTCAGGGCAGAGCTGGAGCAGCATGTGGTGCCGGGGATCGAACCGTGGTCCCTGAAGCCACCTAAACTTTCTTAAGCAGCCATCCTGCAGGGCCCCTGTGATGGGTTACTTTGATTTCAGACTCACTGAGGTAATCTTTTTTTTTTTTTCCCCCCACTACATAGTTTTTATTTTATTTTTTTCCTTTTTTATTGTTTAAATTTAACACGAGTTATATTACATATTTTCATCATCAGATCAGTTTAGATTAATACATATAGGTATATAAGCTTG
>PVJA010005499.1:0-15041 GCA_004027025.1 Myocastor coypus
TTTTTTTTTTTGTGGGACCAGGGTTCGAACTCACGACCTTGCACTTGCCCAGCAGGCACTTGTGCCTCGGAGCTATCTCCCCAGCCCCTTCTTGTACATATCTTCAGTGTTACAGCTACAAGGCTTCCTCTTGGGTCACTCCCCAGGAGTGGAATTGCTGGCTAATATGTAAATAAATGCTCAGCTTTCAGAAGAAATGCCAAACTTTTTCAAATCACTTGCACAAATCTATGCCATTTCTATCACACTGAGACTATTCTCAAAAACCTGATTTTTATAGTCCCTCTTATCTGGTAACCGCCAAAACTGAGAATTATTTGGTTGACAACTAAATTTGTTATGCCTCCTCTGGGTGTATGCATTTTTCAGAGGATCTTTGGAGAGGCAGTACTTTAATGCAAAGTAATGAATCGCTCAAGCTAACTGTTTAGGGGCCTCTATCTCTATGTGATTCCACATTAAATTCATTTGCTTAATGCTTCATTGAGATACTGAGTTTGGAAGCTATGGTAGGCCTAAAGGTACAGGGGTGGGAGCTATAGACCCTGTCTTCAAACATCGCAAAGCCTGATGTCTGAGAGAGACCAGAAACTCAACACATTGAGCTTGGGCACTGTCTCTAGCTTTGTATTTCTTTTTCTTGTTCCCCCTAGATGAATCAGGCCACTCAGGCTAATATCAGAAGGCACAGGAAACCTTCAGGAAGACGGGCGAGATGGGCAAGACACAGAGTGTCAGGAAAGTTTTAGCTACACCATCTGCTGTCATGCTGCTGGACCACCGTAAAATTCCTGAGAATCGGGTGCCTTGTGACAAGGACACTAGTTCCACGGTGAGTTGTAGCACTATTTCCCTGCTTCTAAGAGGCTGGTAAACTGTACCTCTATCCACCTTCACTCACACAAGGATCTGTTAAAACGGATAAAGTATCATTTGTACTTTCCTCCCCCTCTCCCTGTCCTTTCCAGCACTGCTCACTGCTGCTGGGCTCCTTTGAGTTGACTCTCTTCATGTAGAACCAAGACAGAGCTTGACTAGCCTGTCTTCAAACATCACAAAGCCTGATGGAGACTTTAAGTCTATAAAAAGAATATTTTTCTAGATGCCCTTTAAAATACCTTGAAAGACTTCTACAGGCCAAGCCTCCCACATGGTCTTTCATGGACTACACACTGCTAGTGCAGTGGTGGTGAACCTAGGCACACGCACCACAGCAGATTGTTTGCATCCGTGAAAGATCTAAAAGGTTCGCCATCACTGGCCTAGGGAGCTAAAATATTCTGGTTGACTGAACCTAGATCACAAACCTATTACCGGGCAAAATCACGTGTCTGCACTACTTCAGAATGTTGAAAAGGGAATATGTACCTCAAAGTGAGGCTGGACAGATGTAGTAAGTGTGCCATTAAGAGGCTGAAGAAGAGTTTTCCTTGATTGCTTTAGTAATTCTTTCACTAATAGGAATGTGCAAACAAGGCATAAATATACAAGAGGTAAACAAAAGATACAGCAAATCCTTAACTTTTTTTAAAAAAAAGCATTACAATAAGACATTGTTTGAATAATGGTCATGTCTTATACTGTAATAACTTTTAAAATTTAACTATTCACCATATTTTTTAACCACATTGGTGACCAATAAATGGTAGAAGGAAGGCATATTCAGGTCTTTCTTCTCAAATGATTGGTGCTATTGTAAGGAGGTATGCTGTGTGCCTCAGTTTTGCTTCCCATTTTCCTACTCCTCGTTATGTGGCAGCTTTACTGGAGCTCCCAGGCATTCAGTGTCCTCCTGCAGCATCTTGGCAGGCCCCACTTTTGCCCTTTAGGGAAACCTGTCTTCCTGGGATTGTGCCCTAGGTGCTGTGATTATCTCTTCCTACACTTCCATTAAAACTATTATTCTCACTCCCAAGAGAAAAATGTTCAGATAATTTCCTGTTAAGATATTACACTGCAATAGACTATTTAATGCACTAATTCTCTGGGGTGCATTTTAAAGCATTAATCAGCTGGCCTACGCTAGGGAATGTCAGGACGGCATTGTGGGTCAGTGTGACAGTGAAATAGAGTGTGCTTAGCAGGAAAGGTGTGTGGTCGTGGGTGCTCTGGGATTTCCCTTTTTCCCCAAACCTCACCACAGAGGTAGACACCCTCCCTAAGCACAGAATCCAAGTCAATGATGTCATAGCCTCTCCTCACTGGTTATGTTACTACACGAAAACAAGAAAGTAGAGAGGTTTAAGAGAACCAGAGAGATTTAAGTGTAAACAAATAAAAAGCCCAAGGAAAATAAAAAGAAATTACTTCAGAAGGGAAAGATCTATTTACTTAGTTGTAATTACAAGTGATGGCTGCTTTTTTAAAAATTGAGGTGGGTTGGGGCTGGGGAGATAGCTCCGAGGCACAAGTGCCTGCTGGGCAAGTGCAAGGTCATGAGTTCGAACCCTGGTCCCACAAAAAAAAAAAAAAAAAAATTGAGGTGGGTGGAAGTTAAGATACACAAACCTGATATAAAGAATGATCACAAACAGGTTCTAAAAAAGATTTTAAATGGTCACCTCAGAAAGTATATTAAAAGTAAAATTCCATTTGCAAAAATGTATACTTACTGTTAACCTTCTGGAAACCTGGATGCTATGTACTTTCTTCTGCTTCCTAAGTAAATTATATACAAATTTCCACTGCATTATTTTATCGGTGTCAGACTTTACCCAGCCAACCTCCACCTGCTCATGTATTTCCTCTTCAGATCACATTAGAAGAAGATTTTGTTGTCAATGATTTTAGATTTCCTGGGCATGTGACTGCCTGACATGGAAAGTGGTGGTCTTCAGGGAGCTATTGTCTCTTAGTAAATGAAATAGTGATTTCACCCAGAAGATCATGGTGGTTCTGACACAAATTCTAGAGCCAGAAGCAGGACAGAGGGCTACTGTGCAGTCACGTCTCTGAGTTTCTGATCTTAGATCTGGCAGGCTAGAAACATCCTGTCTAGCATGCTTAAAGCAAAGCACTTGATCCACCCAGTTCACTGTGCCAGAAGACGCATCACATGCTGTTTTCTCCCTGACAGGAACTCAGTTCTCTGTGTGACTGCAAACAGGATTAAAAAAAAAAAAAGTAAAAAGTAAAAAACATTCATGCAGAACTAGTGGGCATTTTGTTTTGCTTCCCATATAATTTTAAGAAAATTCTGAATTAATCAGCTATAAAAATATTTGGGATACTCAGCTTCCAAGGAGACAATAAAATAGGGAAATCCTTTGATAATTATATCCTTTTTAATCTGAATATTAGTACCTATGTACAGCAAGTACAGTGAATACACTCCTCGAGGGGAGTGGGTCCGTGCACATAACACATCTTAATTCTTTTCACAACCCCTTCCACGCCTTATGCCCCTCCCCCATCCCTTGGTCCCCTTCTCATCTGCAACAACTTTCCCTATTTCCTATTACTTGTCTTTTATTCTGGTCTTTATTTATACTTTGGGCTTTTCATATAGGAGAAAACAGGCAATATTTAAGCTTGCACATCTGATTTATTTTACTTCTTATGGCCTCAAGTGCATTTATGTTGCTACGAATGATTTGTTTATCCTTCTTAATGATAAATTAATGCTTCCTTATGTGTACATATCATGTTTCCTTTACCTGTTCATCTGGTGATGGGCACATAGGACACTTCCAAGGTTTGGCTATTTGCATCATGCTACTATAAACCTGGGTGCACATGGATCAATATAAAATGATGTCTCTAACTCTTTCAGCAAGGTTGAATAATTGCTTCTGCTCAGTAATGGATCCTAAAATCTCTATACTGATATGGCTACATAGTTCAGGCAGCCCACTGAACCAGCCTTGGGTATGATTCTGGGACCAGCCCATGACATCCTCACATTTGTCCTGCTTGTTGTCAGAAGTAGTTCATCAGCATTAATTAACATATGCAAATTGGATGTCATACAAATACTCTAGTTACACAGATGAGGTAAAGGATATTAAAGCCCCCCAAAAATGGATGGTAATGTTCTACGAAAATATATCCATCTGACAAATCCAGGACAGGAGCCAGCAATTTGTGTCTAAACTTCATACTTTGTGACAGGCAGTATTGTGCTGCAAGTCACAATTTCACTATGTATTCTTGTTCACTGTCACTGTAGCTGGGTCCTCAGATCCCTTGACCAACAACTTTAGAAAACAGTATCCATCACAAACCTCCCAACTTAAGAGCTTTCTAATTCACACTCTACACTAGCGTCACAGTAATCTTCCCAAACTAAAACCTGAGCGTGCTATTGTCCTTTGCCTGCAGGCAACTCGCTGTCCAGCAATGAAGT
Organism: Myocastor coypus; assembly: GCA_004027025.1. Lineage (NCBI taxonomy): Eukaryota > Metazoa > Chordata > Mammalia > Rodentia > Myocastoridae > Myocastor > Myocastor coypus. The sequence goes on from PVJA010005499.1 coordinate 4,346, forward strand.
TCAAACTCCAGCACATATGACCCTCCCCTTGCACAGCAGACAGGAAAATCTGAGGACTATTACTAAGGCCAGCACCCACAGCATCCCATTCCTTCTATAGCTGATTATAACACTTGTGAAGATTATTACCAAGTTAATCTCAACAAATGAGGACCTTTATCCCTACTTATTCACTTCTTAAAGGTGAGCTAAGCTTAAAATGGTTCTGAGAACTATGCTCACTTCCAGCACAAACAGCTCAAAGCTGACCACATGGAGGGAATGAGCATATTTGCTCCCTTTTGTGGGGCTTTGGATTTTTTTCTTTTTGCTGTTCGGTATTCTGTTTTATTTCTTTCCTTTTATCAACAAAACTCTCCTTTGTGACTCTAATATTTCCTAAAACAATAAATGTTTGATTTTGCCAAGCAGATTTTCCTCTAACACTATCTTTGCTACTCCTTCACCGCCCAGCTGGCCGACTAACGCATGCAGTTTTTCCAGAACACAGTGACAACAACAAACAGCAGTCACTCAGTTCTTCCTCTGTGCCAGGCACTCTTCTAAGTGACCGCTGATGATTATAAAATTTAAACCTCATTTCCTCTCTGAACACCAGAGGCAGAGACAAGGAAATGGAAACAGAGGGAGGGTTACAGCTTCAAAGTCAAACAGTGCTACGAGGACAACAATATGCATTGTATCAATTATTGTGAATGTACTACTAACGTGTTTTGAAACTGTCATATTGTTATTTCTTATTAAAAGTAATAAAAAAATTTTTAAAAAGAAAGTCAGAGGGTGAAAGCTAGGCTTAACCCAGGAGTCTGACAACACAGCTGGCTGCTAACCACTGACTTGCATCCACTCTGCAGGACTACAGACACTTAAGGACTCTCTAGAGGATCATAGTTACTACAATGAGGCAGGGAGCAGCGCTGTGAGTAAAGACACCAAGTTTTAGGTGTGGACCTGAATCTACATAAGTGACAATAGGTCAGAGGTACCAGTGTGGACCCCAGCAGCATCCACAGAGCAGGCAGCTTTTAGGTCAAGGCAATCTTCTGCCATATGCTGATTTCTTCTTGTGCACATTTTCCCATTTCCAACAGAGTAGAAAATGATTTTGTTTTATATGGCTCCCTCTATCCTGAATATCCTTTGAAAAAGACCTCATGAGATTAAATGTGGATTCTTGGATTGGAGCCTGGAATGGTAAAAGACATTAGTAGACAACTGATGAAGTTGGAAAAATTCTGTAGTCAACAGTAAGATGCTAATTTCTTGTTTTGACAAATATTTACAAATTCTGAGTTTTTTAAAACACATACGTGCTCAACATGGTCACATTATTACTGTGTTAAAATTAAAATTTTATTTCAAAAAGGCTTCAGCTTAATTATTTTGACATTTCCTGGGTTGTGAATCAGTCTGTTGTATAACTAAAGAAGTGCGGAGTTGTTCAGTTTTTCTAAAACAACTGTTCAACATACTCGTGAAAAGAAAACCCTATTTGTGTGTAAGGGAAATTCAAGTTTTGAATATGCTTGTACTAAATGCAATGTTCAACAAAAAAAAAAAAAACTGGTTGGGAATTAGTCACAAAGTCTCACAAATACAGTAACTGAAATTTTGCATTTGCACTGAGAAAAACAAATGAATATTATAGTTAGCCAATGACAAGGCTTGGCTAAGTATAGCTTCCTTCTTGGCCTTCTAAACATCATTAAATCCCAAGTATGAAAAGCTGGCACATGTTTTTGTACACAGCAAAGAGAAAGTGAAAGCCTAACAAGTTCTATAGGTATTTCGGCCAGCATTGTGCTGCTAATAGAGCAGTAAGCTTCCACAACACTACTGCAGACAGGCAAGGCAATTTTGCATTAATAAGAATTATTTCATAAAAGCGAGCGGAGGGGACGTATATGGAACATGTTGTGCTCAGTTTCTTGCTCCTTCTTTAGATTTGACAGACAAATTTAAAAATGATGAGGACTGCAGTCAGTATGATACAACCATCTGAATGTCCTTCGTTGGTCTGAACAGTTGAGGTCTCAATGAAATGCTGCTATTTCAGCACTTTCCTTATGGGAATGTAAAAATAATTTCCCCACTATAATGTTGCCTCATCAGATGTCACTGAAGGTTTCCTGAGGAGAAGCAGCCATCAGGCCCCCCACTGGAGGAACCAACAAGAAGCCCAAATTCTTTTGGCAAACAGGAGGCAGGAGAGAGGCAACATAAAGGAAAATTCACAAGATGAAAAAGGGCCCATGAAATTCCAGTTTGAGGAATCTGATCCTTTTTTTTTTTTTTTTTTTTTTTTTTTTTAAGAGACTGGATTTCAGTGGGCCAGATAGCTCAGATTAAAGCACCTGCTTAGGCAGAGTCAGGGACCAGGTTTGGATCCCAGGCATGCCATGCTGGCCTGCCCCCACAATGCACTGAGAAGGCGACTGAGACTGGGTATGATGGTGCATGCCTATAATCCCACATCTGGGAGGCTGAAAACAGGAAGATCATTACCAATCTGATCTGTGTAGTGAGACCCTGTAGATGCTACACTAAACACATTGAGAGAGAGAGAGAGAAAGGATTTCACTACACAAGTGTCATCTGCCTCAGCCTCCAGTGCAGCTGGGACCATAAGCCCATCCCACCATATCGTGCTTGTCTGCGATCTTTAAACTTCTTACTAACTAAAGCTGCAAAGTGCATCCTCCTATTGCCTATCTCATTTAGAAATAACTAAATTTAATTTGAATCTTCTTTAATATGAAGCTCAAGCCAAACAATTCTTTCCATTACTCCATTCCCAGATGCCTACACCAATAGGCCTCAACACAATAGGAGTACTGGCTTAGGAAAATAGACTGAAGAGAATAAAAAGAGAAATGCTAAGTGGAAGACAGAAAAATAAAGGAGTGGGAAAGAGAAAGATTGAGACCAAGAAAGCATGATATCAAGCACAGAGATATTAATTATGCTCATGCTCATCTCGGGTGCACTGGGTAGCAGTGCCTGCTCACTCCACCAACCTCAGCCCAGAGGCATCTGCGGTACCTTCTTGCTTAGGAAATAAAGAGTATGTATTCACCCATTAAGTGCCACTGAGCTCAAGGCAATGTGTTGGGAACTTTAGAATTTGATGTAGGAAAAAGAGAAATACATTGTCTACCAGGAAATGGACATATTCCATGACACTCTGGAAATCAAGCATAGAGAGGCCTCAAGAGAAAGGACTGGAATGGAATGCAGTTCAGTGGCACAGCATTTGACCTACATGCACAAGGCTTTGGGTTCCATTTGAGCAAGGAGACCGGGAGGAATGGAAGGAAGGTTAGCTTTACTAGAAAGATCAAAAGAACAGCTGCCCTGCTGGAATGACTTCAGTGACACTTAGCAGATACAGTGCTACCTTGGTTTATGAAGTTAATTTGATCCAAATTCTGGTTGTAAGCCAAACTGGTCATGAACCATATCAAATTTCCCCCATAAGGTACAAGGTAAATGTTAATCCATTCTGAACCATACGTATTTTTAAACCACAAAAAACATGAAACAAAGTACAACACAGTATGATGAGGAAGAACACTACTAACCTTGCTTGAGGAGACTTCTGGCATGAAGGACAGGAAGGTAGGTAGGAAGGAGGTTATTGTCTGGCGAATCCCCTACCATAAGGACATCAGGGAGATTTCCTTCAGTAGTTTCCTCTCTTCTCTGTTTCTTAGCTGCAGGGTCAATTTTAACAAAAAATCTGCCTAGTGTCATTTGTTTTTTCCTGCGCTGCATAACCCTCCGGAAATGAGAGACCACATTATCGTTCATCAGCTTCAACACTCTGTTCGTTATAGTTATGTTGGGGTGGTGCCTCTCAAAGAAATCCTGACACTCATTCCATTTTACCATGATGGATTTTATCTTATCACTGCTAAGCTCGTCCCTGTCGTCTTCTTTCTCAGGGGAAAGTTTCTCAACAAACGCCCTCTGCTGCTCACTCTGCCCCGGCAGTGCCTTCTCCTCTGGCGTGATGTAAGTTCTGATAGGCATTTTCTTCCGAAAAAGCCTGCTGTCACTGCAGCTCAACACTTGTTGAGCCACATACCCGTCTGCCTTCATGAATTCTGAGAATTCTTTCTTATAGGCTTCTGCAACAGCCTTGTCAGAACTGGAAGCCTCACCATGACTCACCACACGGAGGATGCCACTTCTCTTGCGGAATTTATCAAACCACCCTCGACTGGCTTTAAACTTATCACTTGTTGCACTCGTAGAGGGGTTTTCTTGCAGCAAATCGCTATGCAATTTCCTGGCTTTTTCACAGATCATCGCTTCGCTAACACTATCACCTGCCAGCTGTTTCTCATCCAACCACACTAACAAAAGTTTTTCCACCTCTTCCAGCACTTGTGTCCTCTGCTTGGTTAATGTTGTTACTCCTTTCGCCACATCAGCTCCTTTGATGGCATCTTTATTCTTCAAAATAGTCGAGATTGTCGACTTCGCCATCTTGTACTCCAAGGCCAAATCAGTCACACGAATACCATGCTCATACTTTTGCACAATTTCCTTCTTCAATGCAATGGTTATTTTCTTCAAAACTTTCTTCTTACCATCCTTGTTCTGCACTTTCTTTTTACCTTCATGACTACTCTGCACTTTCTTTGGAGCCATGCTGAATAAAATAATACTGCACAGTATTACACTGTATGTGTTAAGAAGTACACAGAAAGGCTTCACAGCAAGTGTCTCCACATCTGTCTACAACCACAATGTGGAGAAGAGGCCAAGACCATACCTCAGAGCAGAGAAGATGGCCCTGCCGGAGTTCACGCTGAGAAGATAGCTATGGTTTGTTCATCACCTGATGCAGACTTCACAATGGGAAGCAAGAATTTGCTTGCCTCCTCTGTTCTTAAACCGAACTGTTTGTAAACAGAAGCATTAGTGAACCGAAGCATTACTGTACAATTAAGTACCTGGAAGTTGTACTGGGATCCTCTTGCACTGAAGTCCTTTCATCCTTAGTTACCAAGCATTTCACGCTGATAACCATCTTACCGCACTCACAAGCAGGGCACTGTTCCAGCTCTCCAAGCACGTGCCAGGTACTGGAAAACCAGACAAGTCACCAGTTAGTAACCTAAGTGGCTCCTGAGGGTGTCACCTTCTGCAGGAAGCACCTAAGGAAGGAGCATTAGGTAAAGTCACCAAAAGCATATCCAGCCAGGATTTCTGCTAATATGCATGTCTTTCTCCTTCAACCCTGGCTCCAATAACAGAAAATAAACGTAATCTCTTCAGGAATGTTTGGTGAGTCACGTTTCCAAGGCACCCTACCAACTGCAGGTAGCCAGAAGGCTGCTGTTCTGCAATAATTTTTCACCATTTTACTTAAAGGCCCTTAACACAAGCTTTGAAACGCTTCATCTGTGTCAACATTGCAGAAACTCATCTAGAAGCTGGGCACTGCCAGCCTGAGCTGGGTTAGGCAGAAGAGCGTCGCCCCGCGTAGGGGTGTGGGTGGCAAGAGCTGCAGGTGCACGTCAGTACAAGAGCGCATGCGCGGGCGTCAGGGGCGGGGAAAACACCGGAAACGGAGCGCAGGCCTGGAAGTGCGCGTGCGCAGAAATCGACCGAACGCCAGGGGCCAGCCTTCAAAAAGGGAGCAAGACGCACGTACGTAGTATGGCGCCCAGCCTCTACGTGGCTCGTCAGTGGATCGACAGGTTTGGGCAGGTGCGGCCAGGGGCGGAGCCTAACCGTCGCATCCCCGGTCAGCCTTCCCCTCCCTAGCCGCCCTCTCTGACTCCGCCCACACACTTCCCGTGGCTCAACCGCCGCCGCCCAGCTCCGCCCCGCTTCTGAGCCCCGCCCACCCACCGGCCCGCCCCACCTTTCTGTCCTCCCCGCCTCGCTGCTCGGTTGTCGCGGGTCCCCTCCTCCTCCGCCCCGCCGTCCTCACTCTCTCCCCTCCTTCCCTCAGAGGATGTCCGCCTTCCAGCTCAACCTGGCTCCGCTCAAGGAGCCTCTGGGCTTCATCAAGGTCCTGGAGTGGGTGAGTGCGGTCGGCGTGGTGCGGCGCGTCGGCCGGGAGTCGGAGCGGCTGGCGGGGCGCGGCGGGGCGGGCGTCGAATCACGAGTCCGGCGGCCTTGGGGCGGGAGCTCACGTTTCTCTCGGGCCTGCCGCCGTCGCCGCAGCCGCCCGCGAAGCCAGAGCGGCTGCCTTCCAGATGCGGGCCAACCGAAGTCCGCGACCGACTGGGGCGAGCACTGCGCCGTAAATGTGCTTTTAAGGTTGGCTCTTGTTAAGAAGGATGAAACTAAGTCGGGGAAATGAGAAAAAAAGGACTTTTGAGAAAATGTGTCGAGTGGATTCAGTTCATTTTCCAGCCTGTCGGGTCGGGGAGGGACGTCGAGTTTGTGTTAGGTCCTTCCAAGCAACATCCTGCTTGGGAAGTCAGCATTAGTCCATTCTTGAAACACAATCATTAACGTTAAAGGACACTTATTAATCTGACCGTCGCAATAATGATCAATCTGCTTGAAGGAGTTAGCAATTGTACCAGGCACTGAAGGTTTCCTTCGAACCTCGTGGCTCAGTACATATTTCCGTGCTGATATTCAGGGCCTTATTAATAGACAGCTGGCCCCTGTCCAGTGCGCGGGCACGTTGTGTTTGGAGCCAGCAGCACTTACGTCTGTAGCTGCTTTACTCTGTTTTAATAAAATAATAAAGAAGGGTACAAACGTCTGTTTTCTTGCTAGGATGTTTTTAAAAAGTAACAGAAACTCAAAATTCTTTAATAAGCACATACACCATTCTCTGATTTCCTGCATACACCACATCCCCCGAATTTTGCTGCTTTTCTGAAAATTGGAATAGTGTTTATTTCACACAAGTGGGTACTTTAAAGATCTGATGTTTGTTTCAAACCTGAGTCCAAGTTTAAGTAGGACATTTGTGCATCTAAAAATTAAAAATTGTAAGAGTTTACATTATTTAGGAGGGCTAATCATATTTAAAGATTAGGAAGCTTGGGCTATGTATGGTCTTTATGGAGAGTTGCCTAACGTGTATGAGGCCCTGAGTTCCATTTCCAATACCACAAGAAAGGTAAAGATTGAGAAGAAACCTTAGGTGTAGTATACTTTGTTTCACTGAAGATAATTTATAATTTAGATTTTTACTCAAAGAAAAAGACAGTTTGTGTTTATATTTTCAGTTTTATAAAAAAAATTATAGACTTCTTAGAAGTGCTAATGGTAGGTTCATTAGTTTTCTGAAGTATTTAAGAGAAAATCTTTTTTTAGCTTCTTAAATACCTTCAATTTTGTATTATGCAGGAAATAATTCTGTGATAAGGCAGCATATACCGTTAATGCTATAATGCACATACACTTGAGTGTATATTTATGTGCCAGCACTGTGCTAAACAATAGCATGCAAACATGAATACAGTGATCTTTGTAATTTCTTGAAGATGGAGGATATGAAAATTCTAAATGAAAGTCCCATAATAAAGGTGTCTACAAAGCACAGGAGAGGTAAGCTAGGGACAACTGCATAGGTGAAGGAATACTAGAAGGATGAGTATTTGTTTACTTGAAGAGCAGATGAGGGTCGCTTTCGGGCCAAAGAGTATCTAATGTTCACTGGGGTGAAAAGTTGAAGCAGCACAGCCCAGTGTGTGAACTGAAAGTAACAGGAGGTGGCCAGAACCTGTGCATCCTGGCAAAGAGGGTGTGGTTTGAGGAGATTCTGACAGGTTTCAAAGGGCTTGCTGTTTTGGGGGTTAATGTTGAAAACTTGGATCCTTTCCTTAGGAAAATGCCTATGTGATAGTGATAGATACAGAATATTGGGTGTTTATTAGGTAGTTTTTACTTTAGCCCAGAATCCAACTGAATAATATAACTTATATAGTATCACTTTTTGCCTTTTTTAATTTTGCTAGCCCTGTAGACAATAGATTGGCAGGATCAGAATTGGAGGAAGGAGGTATATTACATGAGATATTCTAGGGCTTAAAATTAGTTGTAGTGAAGAAAGGTTTAGAAGAGGACTGTTAAGGTGACTGCCACATTTCTGGCTTGGGTTGGTAGTGGCCCTGTTCAAGGTAGAGCATTAAACAAGAGGAGCAAATATTTGTACAAGGTTAGTAAAAATATAAAAGGTCTTTAAGATCATAAAACAGTTTTATCCTATGCACAGTTGTACGTGGACCTAAAGTTTACAATACCACTATGAGCTTGGTTCAGAGTATAGATCTGCAAATCAAAAAAACAAAAAAAAAAAAAAAGAAAGAAAAAAGGAGTCATTAGAAGATGGAGTGCAATAACATCTCCCATCACTATTAGAACTTAAAGAGAAAAGTACTCAGTAATGTTAGGAACAATGGACAACTTCAGTCCAGATTAGAATGTGTCCTTTGGTTTTGGTAGTCAGGAGCCTATTGGTAGCTTTAGAAAGGAAGAAAAGTTCCATGCTCCAGTCAGATGAGAAGCCACAATGAAGTAGGCTGCATCACTATCTGGTAAGATAAGGAAGACAGAGTATATCCATAGGACAGTGTTTAGTGGTATTTAAAAAAATGAGTAATTCTGCTTACAGCTCAGTTGCTTGAATGCTTTTTGTGGAGATAGCCATTGTATTTGTATGCAGCAAAAGTCCTTGCACTTTCCATTTCATCACACAAAACATTAAGTATGTCAGATTTAATAAAAGATAATCTGTTTCATTAAAGACTTTTTTTTTTTTTTTGTATTTTAGAGAAGGATCTCCAGGGTGTTCAGGGTCTCACTCAGTCTCAATTGCCTTCCCAGCACACCCCTTGGCCCCTGCGCCTGGCTTTAATCCACCAAGCTATTTGGCCAGCCCTAAAGACTTTCTTAAGTCAGCCTTTTTTAAACTGCCAGTGTGTGGCAATGAAATACAGCATTTGCTTAATCAAGGTAACTTGTCAGCACAGTGGAGATAAATAATGCCATAGTATTCTTACTCAGATGTTTTACTTTTGTGGGTTTCTGAGTTTTGGGAGCCCTAGGGAGTCTATAGATTGAGAGTTGCTGTTTTAATATAAGAGAGAGAGACATTAATGAGGATCAGAAACAGAATAAGAAAGTTTATTTACATACTATCAGAACTTACTGCTTACCTACAGCTGAGTATTCAAAAACTGGCAGAAAGAGAAATAGCAACCCAAAACTAAAACTTGGACCAGTTTTCCTGCTAGCCAAAGGTCTAGCTTTGTGATAACTCAGATATTTTCATGTGTTGTTGATTTGGGGGCTTCCATCATAAGGTGTGGTGAACTAGGGAACTCAAGGCCTAATAGAAATGATTGTACAATTATTAGATAGAAATAAAAAGAGGAAAAATATCAAGTTGAGTCTATATCAAATGCCCAAAAACATGAAGAAAACCAAAATTTTTGTAAAAGCTCAAAATTTATTATCAGTTTTCCATGAAATGACAGGCACACTTGACAGCCAACTGGCTTGACAACAGTCGAGATACTGATTCAACTCTAAAGGACATCAAAATAAGTGAAGAGCTTGAAGAATATTTTTAAATATATTTAGATTTTTGTAGATTTACCATTCCATACAGAACATAACAAGTCTTTTTTACGGGACTGGGGTTCAAACTCAGGATCTTGCACTTGCCAGGCAGGCACTTGTGCCATGGAGCTATCTCCCCAGCCCCTGAGTATAACAAGTCTTTAAGAATAAAGTTGACATAAAGATGTTTTTGGTATATAATGATTAAGAATTAGAAAACCTTTCAGCAGAAACATTACTTTTGGTAATCCAAATTCTTGAGGATCATAGAACAGGCTTAGCTAACTCTAGGACTGTCAGTGAAAGGCCAAAGGATAAGAGTGAAACAAACACTTGGTAAGTGGCTATGTTGGTCATTACACAGTGGCAATGGACTGAAATATCCACAATAATAAAATATTTTGGGGCTGGGGATGTAACTTAGTGGCACAAGCACTTTCCTGGCAAGCGCAAGGTCCTGAGTTCAATTCCCAGTATAAAATAAAGATAAAACATTTTTAAATTTGTATCTTTAGTTAATGCTTCAGAGTTGATCCACAAAAATCAGTTTCTTGTTTCTAGGCATCTAAGGTTTGAAAAAATAACACTGTCCTAGTTCATTTTAAGTACTAGTCATTTGATTTAAAAGTAAAAATAGGATATCTAATCTACTTCTAAAGATTTCATTTATTTTGAGGAGGTGGCCAAATAGTTCAGTGGATTAAGCACCTGTAAGCAGGCCCAGGAGCCAGTGGTTCGATCCCTGGGCCTGCCAAATAGCTCAGCAGGGCACAGAGAAGATGGCATTTGAGACTGGATGTGGTGGTGGGCGCCTGTAATCCCAGCTCTTGGGAGGCTGTAAACAGGCAGATCACTATGAGTCCGATCTAGTAGTGAGATCCTGAACACCCTGTAGACCCTTCCTTAATACAATAAATAAAATTTGTTTTGAAATTTTCACACAGGGTCTCATTAGGTAGCCAAGTTACCTGGCCTACCCTGGAACTTGTGATCCTCCTGCCTCAGCCTCCCAAAGTGCTGGGATTAGAGGTTATGCACCATGCCTGGCTCAGTCATTGTTTTTATAAACTAAACGTTGGATAGAAGGAAATTTAAGTAGATGACTTCAGCTTAACAATGAATCCTGACAGCAGTGATAAGTAGAACCGTG
>PVJA010005499.1:15141-78871 GCA_004027025.1 Myocastor coypus
TTTTTTTTTTTTTTTTTTTTTTTTTTTTTTTTTTTTTTTTTTTTTTTTTTTTTTTTTTTTTTTTTTTTTTTTTTTTTTTTTTTTTTTTTTTTTTTTTTTTTTTTTTTTTTTTTTTTTTTTTTTTTTTTTTTTTTTTTTTTTTTTTTTTTTTTTTTTTTTTTTTTTTTTTTGCTAGTTTACATCTATAACTTAGGTGCATATTTTATATGTTACTGTGTTAAAGTATGTGTGCACACAGTAAAATTCATATTTTAAAATCCCAATTTCAGATACTATTGTAATTTCTAAGTGTTTTTTTTTTTTTTGCCAAATTCTTATAATTTGAATAAGTAGATGTTCTTTCTACATTGTAACATATGTTCTATTCGTGTGTGTGTGTGTGTGTGTGTGTGTGTAGTCCTATGTAGTCCAAGGCAAGTATTTGTAAAACCACTGTCATACAGCAAATGAATGAAATGCTCAGAAGGAAAACAATGCCTGGGGTAAGATTGTGGAGTGGAAAGCAGTCTGCAGGACATGCCCTGGATGGCATCTATAACTTGATTGCAGCTAATGGTTTTATGAGAATGTGGGTCTGATGTTGCTGTATCTTAGGCTTTCCTACACATACACAGGAAATGCAAAATTTAAAGGCAATACTATATCCTGATATTGAAAGGTTGACAATAAATTCACATCTTAAAAAGTAGATACAGGAAAGACTACACAATATCCGCAGGCAATAGACTTTATTTCCATACTTAGGTCCACAAGCACAAGTAACAGACATTCGAGTATGTTCTGCTATGCCAGCAGATAATAACCACCAGCCTAAATAAAAATGGCAGTAGGATATTTTGAGAAGTGACATGGTTGAACTGTCAGTTCTAAAATTATTTTGTGCTTTGTTTAATATAAAATGTATACTTTGTTCCTTCTGTAAGAATGGGGGAAGACCAGAATTGCTAATGTGACACTTCCCTTTGTAGTGAAAAACCTATTTGTTTCCTTTGTTGTTGTTTTTGTTTTGAGACAGGATCTCACTGCATAGTTAATTTTAAGGCCAGCCTCAAACTTGCAGGGTCTCCTGCCTCAACCTCCTTATGCTGGGATTACAGCTGAGCACCACCATGGCCAGCTATGAAAAGACAGCTTTGAAGTAATGTAGAAAAGTCAATGCTTTATTTCTAAGTTTTAGAAATTTAAATTTTTTTGAATTTAGCAAGTATTTAATCATTGGTCACTATGTGCCAGGTGTTCTGCTAGGTACACAGCGAAAATCTAAAAGAAGACCAGATACAAAGACGCAGCAGCATGGCAAGGGAGCAGTAGGCATGAATATCTGAACAGCAACCCTGGCAGTGCAGTACAGGGTCCCATTTATGCATTGTTTTTTTTTAAATCATGAAGCATTTTTTGTATTTTATGCTTGATATATCACAAGACATAAATGTGCCAGTGGTAAAGTTTAGTATGTAATAAAGTGAATGTCAGCACAAGAGTGTAAGAGGTTCTGCCACAGTTAGGTAGAGCTAATTAGAGAGTGCAGGCGTTCCCATCCAGACCAACGCACACGTTAAGATGTATGTGTTACATTTCAGAAACAATGAGTAGTAGCGAGGGACAGAATCTTGCAATACCTGGCAGAGAAAGTATTGCAGGTAAATCTAAAAGGTAAAGTTAAGGCTAAGTCAGCCATGTGACTTATGCCAACTTAAAAAGTTTGGGCTTTTAAAAAATAATAATAATACAGAACAGGAAAACTAGTGAATAAACCTGATTAAGCAGGAATAACATGATCTGGTTGTTTTGTTTTGAGACAGGGTCTCACTGTGTAGCCCAGGTTGGCCTTGAATTCTTGGCATCCCTCATGCCTCAGTCCCCTGGGGTGCTGGGATTGCAGGTGTATGTCACTCTGAGCAACCCAATTTTTATTTCACATCAATATGATATCACTCCTAAGTACCTTGGCCCAATAAAAATACAACGCAGACTTTTTAAAAATGTAAGCTACATAGTAATTGTAAGTGTTCTATTAGTCACACTGAAAGTAGATGAAGTTTAAGATATTTAGTTTAACCAAATATATTCATATTATTTCAATAAATAATAAATGCAAAAATTATTAAAAAGGTGTTTCACCATTTACATACTAAATCTGCAAAATCCAGGGTATGTATACTTAGAGTAAGTACATCACAATTTAGACTACTGTTTAGTGTTTAGCAGCCATAAATAAACTACATTACTGGATGCTGAAACTTGAGAGCCCACACTGTAGATGGTGAGCGTGATTAGAATGAAGTTAAACATGAGAGATTAGTACCAGTGACAAGTAACACTTTTTCATGTGAACAAAAAGTTATCAAAGTGATATAGTCAGCTCTTGAAAAAAGGCTTCTATGTTCTCTTACACAATGTTTTTGCTTTCCTTTAACCAGCACTGACTCATCTATATTGACATGGGCAGCAATATAGTTCCTAGATATTTATTACTGCATAACTTCCCATTGCAAGGATATACTATTGTATCTTACCAATTTTCCTATTGCTTTTCCCCTTTTCACTTTGATATTATAAACAGTCACTAGAAATATTCATATACTGTACATGTCTCTTAGTACACATGAGGAAGGAATTCTCATAGATGTGTAGAACGTTAGATTTCTGTATTACAAGTAATCTCCTAGTTTGTAGTTTGCTTTACATTCACAAACTGATTTGATTTTAAGGGGTTTTTTCTATAGTTGAAATTAATTTATTAATATTTTTTTTTAAAGTCATGAATTCATCTGCTTGTTTTATCACAGATTTTCCTGTTTTGTTTTGTTTGTTTTGTTTTTGTTGACAGGGTCTCGCTTTGTAACCCAAACTGGCCTCAAACTTGAATAATCCTCCTGCCTCAGCCTCCCAAATGCTAGGATTACAGGCGTGTGTCATCATCGTAGCAGGCTTTCCTTTCTAAAGACTTTTTATGTTTAAATGTTACATTTGTTGAACAGCCCTTTTTTGTATTTGTTGTCTACAGTGGCCCCCCAATAAATTGTCCTCTCTGACCAGCTTAAGACATGTATGATCTTGGTTCTGTCAGGTGAAATCTGAGAGTAACATAGCAGTGTGGATTCCCTTGAAGTTGCAGTCAAACTGCTGATCAGCCTGGCTGTCATCACTAGGCCTGTATCTTGCATGACTTCAACAGGCCACAGAGGCTGCACTTTTAAGCTCGGCCTTATGGCTGCTGGTGGTCCTTGGCTCCAGGGCTTGTGGATCTCTCTGTAGGTTGCTTGAGCATCTTTCCAACATGGTATGTAGAGAGTGAAAAAGGAAGGCAGAAGTTGCTGTCTTTATGGCTTCTGTTAGAAGATTCCCATTTCTTCTAAAGGCAAGGCACTGGGTTCATCATTCCACACCTAACAAAGGGAAGTTATACTCCACTTCTTGAGAGGAGTTATCTTAGAGTTTACGAACATGTCTTTAAAAATCACCTTGTGCCTTTCCTCAGTGATCTACTATGCCAACTCTGTTAGATATAATTTCTCTATACATACTCATCTCTAGCTTATTTTGTTCTGTTGGTTGAATTTGTATGTCTTATTTTTGTTTGTATGTTTCTTAATACCAAATATGAGTTTCTGGCAAGTACTTGTCTCTTGACATTTTGTTTTCATGCATATTTACTCTTGAGAGATTATCCATTATTCTCTCTTTATCTGTGGATTCTTAAAGACCCCAAAAACTATGTGCTAGACATCCCCTCAGACTCACATCTGTAACTAGATCTTTTTTCACATATCTCACTATAGGGGAAAATTATTTTGACAGTTATTAAGATATTTAATATGGCATACAAGACTCAAGATACTAGAATAATTTATTAGAGACACTAATATTAAGTGTGTTAATACATTCATTACTACAACAAAATACCTGAAGTTAGTAATTTTGAAACAATAAGAAAAATTTATTTTGGCTTATGGCTTCAGAAATTCAGTCCATGGTCAATTGGCCAATTCACTTTGGGGCCTGTGGTGAAGCAGCACATCTGCATTGAATTTTATCTGCCACTTCCTTGGGGTTCTGACCTTAAAAAGCAAACAGAGTTCCTGACCTCTTCAAACTTCGGTTCTAGAAAAAAGAAACAATAAGCACAATGTCCGGTGATGATAAATTTATGATGGAGGCAAAACACAGCTTGCAGATGATTCTGGTCTTTATTATATGATATAGGGAGGGAAAGCCCTCTGGGTAAGAGCACTTTGGAACAGGCATTAAATCATGTTTTCCAAGGAGAAGAAAGAGTCATTAGAAAGGGCCTGATAGAGATATTGGAGTAGAGGCAGACTGTTTTGAGTAGAGATGAGGCAAAGGAAAAATCAACTTGAGGTCCAAAATATTAACGGAGGACAGAATTTTATGTGCGTTTTCATTTTTATTGAGAAATTTCAAAAACCATTGCAGGGATTTGAGGAGAGAATAAAGTTTTCTAGAATTAGTTTTTAAAAGATAACCTTGGCTGTCATGCTAATAATAGACTGAAATTGGAGCAAGGACAGAAGCAAGAAGATCATTTAGAACCTGTTGCAAAATTCAGGCAAGAAGTGGCGGTTTAGATCAGGAAGTAGGTTGGTGGTCAGATTCCAGTATATTTTGGAAATAGAGCCATTAGTACTTGCTAAAAGATCAGGCCCTCAGTTACATTATAGGTATCAGAGAGAGTCCTAATTATACATATTACATAGTATTTGAGTCCTCAGTTACAGATATTATGAAGTATCTGAGTTTTCTGTGTTATTAAATAATTGCCCAACATTTTACACCTTTATGGTCCTTTATATAAATGAGTTATTGTTTCCCTGTAGGCATTTAGGGTGCTCCCAGCTTTTGTTTTTCTTCCTACTATGTATAACTTGAGAGATCACAATTCTTTTAAGCTGCTTAATGATCAGGAAAACAATTTTCCTGCTACTCTTTGGGGCTTGAAAATCCACAGAAAGGGGGCTGGCCTCATAGCTCAGCAGACTAAAGTGCTTGCTTAGGCAGAGTGCAGTGGCTGGGGTTCAATCCCCAGTGTGCTGTGCCAGCCTTACCCCCTGGGTGTGCTGAAAGGATGATTGAGACTGGGCATGGGGCCTGTGCCTGTAATCCCAGCGCTTGGGAGGATGAAAACAGGAGGATCACTATGAATCTGAGCTACATAGTGAGGACTTGTAGACCCTGTATCCCTTGTACTAAATTCATAAAAACAATGTAAAGTAAAATAAAATAATAAATATAACACTTAGAAAAAAAAAAAGAAAATCCACAGAAGGGAGGTTTCACAGACTCACCAAGTGGGTCTCCCCTAAACTCCATACCACTATTTAGTAGATATATTCAAGTACAAGAAAATGTTAGATAGACCAGAATAAAATTTCTCTTCTTCCTTTAAAGAAAAAATAAAATCACATTTGCTGAGACTTGGAAGTAAGTTTTTTTTTTCTTTTATTCTCTGTATTTAGTTTATTATTAACAGCTTCTAGAAAGTTGAGCCAGTTTTTGGTAGTCCGTGTACTGTTTTAGCACCCTTTATTTGGAGTATGGTGATACTTCATTTTCTTTATTTTTTTCTTCATATTTTATGTAGATTGCAGCCATTTTCTCTTTTGCCACCTGTGGAGGCTTTAAGGGCAGAACAGAAATTCTAGTAAGTTGTAAGAAAGAGAATAAAACTGTTACAGCTACATTTGGTTATCCATTCAGGTGAGTGAATTACTTGTTTTTATAATTTAACAGTGCTTTATACTTTCATAGTGAGTCATTAAAATGTTCAGCAGTTTATTGATTGTTGTAGAGTATTAGAGAAGTCTTTGTTTCATACTTAGTTGTGATTTTTGCTACTCAAGCCATAGCACAGAGACCAGTCCCTGTGTGCAGACTTCCTAGTCTGTGATGGAATAAATACAATAGTCAAAAATAAGCCTTCGCAGACTTTGATGGCAGTGTGACATGGCCTTGACATTTTTAGCTCATCCTCCCAGGGTGGATTAGAAATGAAAAAACAAAAAAAAACATAAAGACTAGTCTATCACCTTAGTGGAGAAGAAACCTAATATAGAGAAGTAAAAATCTGGATTTCTTACATTTTTGCAATTGTTGAATAGTATTCTTCGTGAAGTTTTTATAATGTGTATTTATATGAAGTGAGGAATTCCTGTTTCCCTATTATAATACAAAAAAAAAATTTTTTTGAAACAGATTCTCAGTATGTAATTGAGGGTAGCCTTGATCTTATCATGTAGTCCAAGCTGGCTTTGAATTCTTGGCGATCCTCCAGGCTCACCTCCCAAGTGCTAAGGCTATAAGCATGCACCACTAATACTAGTTCTTACTTTTGAATAAAAATGAACATTTAAAAAAAATGAGCATTTAGTTCTTAAAGTCTTAGGTGAATTCAGTATTTATTAGAAAGTTTATTGATACATTCTTTGCTTAGATATTTTAATGGCTAAGTAAACCTTGTATGTGTCAGAAAGGTTAATATCTTATGTATGTCAAATACTGAGTCCTAACTAATCATCAAAGGTTTTCCAAGTGTTACCTCTTCTTTATAATTCTACAACCTGTTACCAGCATATTTAGATACATGTTTTTACAATTTATGCATAGGAAAAATGAAAGAGTGTGATTTTTCAAATAACAACTAATCCAAGATTTAAAATAAATCATTGTTAGAATTATTTACCTAAGACTAGTGACACAGACTGCTTTCTAGAATAGAATATGTCTCAAACTGTAAAATATCTGGTGTAATACCACCTAATCAGCTAGTTTTTTTTTTTTTTTTAATTTCAGAAAGGTAGTGTCTTAAAGTATGAAAGTGTAATTTAGTCTGTTCAACCTATCATAATCCAGTTACCTAATATAATTGATTATATGTATTATGAAATTTTTAGCTTAATTATTTTAATTCTCATTCTTTTAAAAAGGAAAATGTTTTTTAAAAAAAAGTTTTGGACCAGAGAGCTCAGTGGCATAAGTGCCTGCCTGGCAAGCACAAGATCCTGTATTCAATCCCTGGTACCTAAAAAAAAGTGTTTTTAATATAGTTAGGGAGTACTTTTGAAATGTTGTTTCAGTGTCTGTTTAATATTTCTATCTGTTGGAAAGTCCAGTAATTCATACATTTACTTGAGCCTTCTTTTAATAGGTTGAATCAGGCATCATTTCAGTCATCTTCAAATGTGTGTGATGTAGACTGGAAAAGTCATGTCCTCATAGGAGATTACTCCTCTTCTGCACAATTCTATGTCACATTTGCAGTCTTTGTATTCTTGTACTGCATTGCTGCCCTTCTGCTTTACATTGGTTACACGAACCTGTACCGAGATAGTCGTAAGCTTCCTATGATTGTAAGTAAGCACTTTATTTCTTTTTATATGAAAGTAATTTACATAAGTATATATATATATGTTATGTGTGAAGCTTAGTGTAGTATTTTTACCGGAAATTAAATTTGATACAAGTATAGTTCAACATATTTTGGTGTTGCACAGTTGAGCTTTCTTTATTATACTTAACCCAGTTCTTTAAGCTTATTGATTATTCCAGGGAAAGATTTTTTTTTTCTTGTTTCAGAACTTTTGTTTGTTTGTTTATTTATTTTTATGGCCGGATCAGCCTGCCCTCAGAGCAGGGCTGGCGCAGCATGTGGTGCCTGGGATCGAACCGTGGTCCCTGCAGCCGCCCAGGCTTTCCTAAGCAGGCGCTTTAGACCACTGAGCCATCCTGCCGTGCCCGGAAAGATTTTTTTAACCTAGAAAAACTCACAAGTGATAAACTTACTAAATTGCAAATAGAAAAATAAGTTGAGATTAATGCATTTAATTTGAAGAATTATAGATCGTATCAGTAATGTTCCTACTCCCTACCTTTTCTATGTTTCTTCAAAGGCTTCTTTATGCTTTTACAATATCTTTTTTAGCTTAATTGCCTATATCAGGGATCAGCAGATGAGGACCCACAGCTCAAATCCGACTCACTTCTTTTTTCTTGTTTCAGAACCTTTGTTTATTCACTCATTTTTATGGCCGGCTCAGCCTGTCCCAAGGGCAGGGCTGGCACAGCATGTGGTGCCGGGGATCAAACTGCGGTCCCTGAAGCCGCCCAAGCTTTCCCAAGCAGGCGCTTTAGACCACTGAGCCATCCCGCCGGGCCCAACTCACTTCTTTAAAAAAAAAAAAAAATGCTTGGGAGCACAGTCACACTCATCCTTTTTACAATGTCCATGGCAGCTTTCTTGCTGAAACTACTTAATTTAAATGTGGCCCCCAAAAAAATAAAATAAAAAATAAAATAAATGTGGCCCAGGTAGCTCTTATATTTAACATTAGTGCCATCCATGAGCAATTTTGAATCTTTTGAGATGCAAGCAGAGGGCTTGAATTTGAAATCCTGATACCTTTCATGGCTTCAGAACTCACTGAACTAGAAATAAAATAATATGTAAGATTCAGAGAATAGACTTTGTCCTAGATTATCAGTGGCAAATCCAGGGATAGGCCATGGTTGTAAACTGGATCATCACAATAAAAGAATTGCTTCAAAGTCAGTGTTAACTTAAAAGAAGCAGAGGTGTTTTTGTGATACAAATTATACCAACATCTGCTAATCATTTGTACATACCTTAAAGGGAAAGCTATCTAAACATGAAGAGATTATTAAAGTTTTACTTATTTTTTATTTTTGCTGCCTGGATCATAAGAATGCAAAGGGTAAGTAAGCAACAAAATCGCCTTTTATAGAGCAGATTCATTCTGTGCCTTCTGTCTTGAAAGACATAAGAAAAAATCACACATTTTCCTAAAGATGGGACATGTTGTTTTAACTTACAATGCTTGTTTAAGTAGGAATAATGCTTTGTGAATCTATATCAGTCTTTAGACTTCTCTGACTTTATAAAAGGGACTCTAGTGATCATATAGATAATTATATCTTGCTAGAATTACGTTTCTTGCCTTGTCAGTAATTGAAAAAAAATTTTTTTAATTTGTCTAATAAACTTCTAACAATGCTACATAGTACCTTTTAATGCGTCAGTTTTACAGTTTTTCATTTTGTTAAAACTGTAAAACTGAATGGTCAGCAGTTATATAGAATTAGTTCCATAAGTGTTCTTGTTATGACATGTAATAGATGCTTCCTGTTTAAATTTTGAATTTTGCTTTTAATTTTGCCATATTAAAAATAAGGGACTTTGGGCCCGGCGGGATGGCTCAGTGGTCTAAAGCGCCTCCTTGGGAAAGCTTAGGCGGCTTCAGGGATCGCGGTTTGATCCCTGGCACCACATGCTGTGCCAGCCCTGCCCTCGGGACGGGCTGAGCCGGCCATAAAAATGAGTGAATAAACAAATAAAGGTTCTGAAACAAGAAAAAAAAAAAATCATCAAAAAAAATAATAATAAGGGGCTTTAAAAAAATTTTAATCATAGATGCTGTTTATTAACAAAGAATATATTTTTACAGCAGTGCTCTTAATTCTGTGCTACGGGGTTCCCAGAAGTTTTTAACTATAAAATTTTAAATCTACTTCAGCTCTTTTTAAAATAAATATAAGCCAGGCATGGTGGCATATGCCTGTAATGCCAGCACTTAGGAAGCTGAGGCAGGAGGATTGGTACAAGTTCAAGACTATCCTGGGCTACAAAAGTGAGTTCAAGGTCAGCCTGAACTGCATAGCGAGACCCTGTCTCAAAAAGACAAAATAAAATAAAATGTAGTACTTGGTATACATGTTAAATAACAAATGCCTAAGGGTTCTTAGCAGTGTGTAATCAGAAATACCAGAAAATGAAACCAAAAAACATAAGAGGACATCTCCAGTTCTTAAAATCTGTTAGGAATCACCCTAACTCACTGATCGGAGCAGGTCTGCTCTTGGCAGCTGCAATGTGGTGTTTGACACTATTCAGAGTGCAGTGTGGAAACAGTCCTGAAGGGACAGATGCACTCTACAAGGACCATAATAATACCTCACTTTCCTCCACCCTGTTTTTATTTTGTACATTTTCAGAAAAGTTCCTGCTCTTGAAACGTAAGATCATTCCTTAAACTGTTAACAAAGTAGACTTTAAGAACATAGTAGGAAAGGGAGAGAAGAACAGTGTGATTTTTTAGTAAGGCATTTGGAAGGAATACATGAAAATTATGGGAATTTGATACAGTATTGGTCAGAGGTATGATTTAGGGTAGAGAAATTTGTTTAATGTCTGATCACCTTATATTATCAGCTCTTGTGCTCCCACAGTGCATAAACTGTCAGCTAAAAGATATATGTATCATTTTCTTTTTGATAAGAGCTCAAGTGCAAAATATATATACATACATGTTTGTACAACTGGTGCTTGATTTTTATCTAATTTCTCAAGGTATTCAGTGCAGGCTTGACCAAGTGGGCAAGCTATATGGTGTATCTTCTGTATCTCACAAGAGATTATGGATGCTTATCTAAATAAATGGCTTATTAAAGGTAACTGCAAAATACTTAAAACTAATCCAGTGTTTGAAAAACAAAGTACTTCATTGAAAAACCCTAAAATTGTCTGGACTTAGATTTTTGTTATAGGTGTGAGACTTATTATTCCTACTTTGGTTATTGAATTTCTGGGCTACCAAACAAACATTATACTTTATATCATACAGATAGATATTTAAAGTTATTTAGATCATCAGTATTACTGGACAGAACTTAGTTTCCCCAGCAGAGATGATTAAGGAGAATAACTTTCCACTTTCTCATCTTGTTGGTTTAATAAAAAACTATCCCAGATACTCAAATTTTCCATTTTACTCTTGGAAATGTAATGAATAGCGAAGGATTTAGTAGAACAT
This sequence comes from Myocastor coypus, assembly GCA_004027025.1. Classification (NCBI taxonomy): domain Eukaryota; kingdom Metazoa; phylum Chordata; class Mammalia; order Rodentia; family Myocastoridae; genus Myocastor; species Myocastor coypus. Next base: position 25,986 of record PVJA010005499.1, read on the forward strand.
TACTACTAATAAGGTGTCTTGGAATAAGGCATAGACAACGTATGCCAGGGATTAACAACCCTAAAACATAAATTGAGGAACATGAGGATATGAGTGAATTTGACAGACAGTGAAAAAGGGCTGGGGTCAGGTCATCAGTAGGGCTCAGTGGGTCAAATCAGGACTTTGGAGATTGGGATGCCAATGAGTTAGTGAGAAAGAGGTGCTGATGGTGTGGGTGAGCTACTCTTACCTATAAAGTACTGTTATGGATAATAGGGTGTAAGGTATGACTTAGGAAGCAGGTAACTGAGGTAACTGTATGATGAGAGCTGTGGAATGCTTTGGCTTCTGTAAAAAGTAACACTAGAAGAAAAGGGTCTTAACACTTGCATCTCAGGTATTATGCTGACTATGATCTTTTTAATAAAAGTAGTAAGGTCATTTTTTAGCGTTGTAAACTTAAATGTAACCTTAATTTCATCTCTGCAAATTTAAACTTTAACATCTTTAAATTCATTGTTCCTTAACTACTGTTTTTGTTTTAGGACTTCATCATTACTGTTGTTGCCACTTTTTTGTGGTTGGTGAGTACTTCAGCCTGGGCTAAAGCTCTTACAGATATTAAAGTAGCTACAGGTCCCAGGATTGTTCAGGAACTTGCGCCATGTAAAATAACATCAACAGAGTGTCATTTTGGCTGTGTGACAAGTATGGGATCCCTAAATGTATCTGTGGTATGTACATTTTATTTGTCTAGTTTTTAATTTTTCAGTTATTAGAAATGTAACTTCTAATCTGTGCAGGAATATTTTGATTTTTACTTATACTAAACTATCAAGATGCTAGTTAAGATACAGTGTTTACCGTTATAACTGAAAAAAAAAAATCTGTTAAATTATTGAAACAAGTTGACCGAGATCTTCTTGAGTCTTACACTTCTAAATTGAGAGAGCAAGACTTTCAATTGAATGGCACCCATCATAGTCCCTAACCTTTGTTAAAATTGTATGCCAGGCACGTGCACCCTTACCATGTTATATAACCATCCTAAAAGGAATGTCAGGGCTGGGGATTTGGCTCAGCAGTAGAATGCTTGCCTAACAAGCTCGAAGCCCTGGGTTCAGTCCTTAACACCAAAAACGAAAAAAAAAAAAAAAAAAAAAAAAAACCCTTTCCTAAAAGAAATGTGGAAAGTGTTATTATTTTCCAATATGACAAGTCACCCAAGGGACACACCTAGTAAGTGACATGCCTAAGTTTGAATCAGATCTGACTTTAGAGCTTGCCTTGTCACTGTGACTTACTCAGGGTACATAAAAGTACTACTTTCATGGTTTTAAAATAATTTATAGCATTGAATCTGTATTAAGTATTTTTTATCTGCTACTTTTAACAGAATGCAGTTCAGTTTATTGTTGAGTGTATTGTTATTATACTATATTGTGATATGTTTAGGGAGGGCTCATGAATTTTTTAAAAAGTATTAGTAGAAGTCAGTGCTACCTTATAAAGTAGTTGCCCCAGTTTTTTAACTTTATGATTTCGAAGTAATTTATATTGACAGGGCTTTGACATGAGCAATTTCAGAAATATTTTTGTGCACAAATATACAAAAAGATAAGGCATTTGTCCTGATATAGCCCTTTATAAATAACATTGAATATATCTCTGAAGGACTGTTAAAATGAAGAAGCTTCGCTTATCTCTGAGACTTGGTCACAAGTAGATCTGAGAACATTATTTTCTTCAGCATCAATCAGTGCAGGAGGGGAAGTGAAGTTGTTCTAGATAGCTCTTGGGTTGAAGTAGAGGAGGTAGCATTGTAGGGGTGTCTTAGTTACTCTTCTCTCCTTGCTGGGACAAATACCTGACACTCAAAATGAAGGAAGGAAAAAGGCTTATTAGCTCACAGTTACTGGAGGCTTCAGTCCATATTTGGCTGGCCCAAGGCTGAGTGGAACTGGGCAGAGAGCATCCAGTTCATGGCGGTGGAACAGCAACAAAATGGTGGCAGAGGCAGCCAACCAAACAGAGCAGCAGAGAGCAACAGCTCTAGGCTGTCTCTCTGCCTCTCTTTATATTACATTCAGGCTCTCCACCTCAGCCTTAACTGCCTTAGGCTACACCCATAATCACAGAAGTACTTAAAGCACATAATCCCAGGGATCATGGATCAAGTCTCCAACTCTAGATCAGCACTAAATCACATAATCCCAGTAACTCATGAGTCAAGTCTCGATCTATAAAAGTCCCTGCCCAGTGGCTGCATGAGGCTTTGGGGGGACAGCTAGACATAAACCATAACAAAGGTAAATAGGCAAATGGGAAAAGGTACACAAGGATGACTTACAGCCATACCAATCAGGACAAAAGTGGAAAAGGCCAAAGGAGACCTGCAAGGTTAAACAAAAATTAATACAAGGAGAGTTTCAGTGTTCTTTAATCTCATATTTTTTATAACAGCATGCAAAATTACAAATTTTCAGTCATGCTTTTTATGTGTTACAGATCTAGAGGTTTAGATTTATTTAGTTGGGAATAAGTTATATGTCCAAATTTTAAACATTCAAGGATAATTTTTTTTATTCTACTTTGTATGTAGTAGTAAACAGTGAAGTAAAACGATGTACTGCTTGAAATTGTTCAAAAGAAAACTAAACTCCTAAGTATTAGATTTTTCATGTTTATTTTTCTCTTTCCTAGATCTTTGGCTTCCTGAATATGATACTGTGGGGAGGAAATGCTTGGTTTGTGTACAAAGAGACCAGCTTACACAGTCCCTCCAACACTGCTGCTCCCCACAGCCAAGGAGGGGCTGCCGCTCCTCCCGGAATATAATCCAGGGAGCCATACACTGAACCAAACTTGGGTCTGCACCGTAACTTGTTCCCAACATCTTGAGAAGCATTTTTTTTTTCTAATAAAAGTAATACCTTTTTAAATAAATTGGTGGGTTTAAAATTTTGCTGCTTTTTTACATAAAACTTGTGCCTTTCCTAGACATTGAAGATGTAAATGTATTCTTGCATATAAATTTCAAAGTTCAGGGGTCTGTTATGAGATGATACATGTTTTTAAATGAACGGTAATTTTTTCACTAAGCTGTTCAGTTTTCAAAGTGTTTACAACCTTAGACCTTAGCATATCTTTACTCAGCAGTTTTGCCATGTCATAATAGGAAGAAAATCTTTATTTGGAATATACGCTACTGTAAGTTTATATGGCTTATATACCTAAGACTTGTCTTTAAGAAGCCCTTAATCACATAAATTGTATTTAGAAAAAACACTTAGTTCAAATATTGTGTCTAAACATTGTTCGTATTATAAAAATGTTTAATTGCAAAGGCTGACTATATGTCTTGTTTCTGTTTTTTTAAAATAACCTGCTGAATTCAATAGGTGTAGTAAAACTGCTAGAAGCAAGGACTTGGAACTATCTAACAGATGTGTCGTAGTTAATACAGTACTTCTGTTGCATGAGGTCTGAGCTTCTATGCAGTTGGTTACCTTAATAGGCTTGCTAGAAGTGGAGAGAACCCAGTCACATACATGCATTACATGGATAAGCATTATTTTCCATGATGTATCTTGGCTCTCTCGTTACTTATGCCATGTAAGTGCAGGTTGGGACCTGGCTTTCAAAAAGTAATAAGATGATACACCATTTTGTTATAGACTGTATTCAGGGGGTTAAAATTACTAAGATTATCTTTTATTGTTGAAATAATTAACATTAGAGTCAGTGAAATTGCTTGTTAAGAGTTTAGCCTTGATATTGTGAAAATAAATGTGATTTGGATTTCATGTTAATATTCTTATTTTACAAATGAATGGTTAAGAAATTATGCATCGTAAAAGAACTTAAGTGAACAATATTATAAGTATATTATCTGCACACACATTTGAGTATATTCTGTATACAATGCTTATTTGTATTTTGCTTCCTAATCTTTGTTTTATAGAGATTACACTTCGTATTATTATGTGATTGTTTATGTGAAGCACATTTTGCTAGTACCTTATTTTTGTTGCCTTCATTTGTGGCAATACCTTATTTTTGTTGCCTTTTTTTGTGACAACAATGTTGATATGAAAATGTGTGTTTTATGCAACAAAGTTAATAAACATGCTAAAAGAGTACACTGATTGTTATATTACAAAAAAATCTTCACCTTAAGGTAGTTCGTAGAACTATTTTGAAAGCGTGAAATAAAGTTACAATAGTAGCATTTAAACATTTTGCAAGAAACACAACAAAAACGTTTTGAGCATCTGCTTCTCTCCCTTTCTCATTCAGTCTCATTTCAAAAGCCCATATTTGTAATTATCAGGCTAAGTTTTCCTACCAATGATCTTCTAATTGACTATCCAATTAGGCAGCTAAGATTTCTGATTCAGAATATATACTCTGAAGCCAAATGCCTGAATTTAAATCTTGTCTTCTTCACTCACTACCTAGTTAACTTCATGCAAAGTACCCTTTTTATATGCTGCCATTTGCACCTGGGAAGTGTATCGCAATACTGACCTCAGAGGGTGTTTATGAAAATGAAATGAATATATAAACGGTCTTTAGACCATGAAGCCATGCTCATCTCAGCTCATACCACATGTCATCTCAGCATAGTAGACACCGCAGGTTAGCTCTGATTACTGGTTCTGGTAACATCTAATGTAAAGATTGTTCACCTGGAGCCCACCAGGGCTGGAGGATGGGGTGGTTTGGTGTGAAGCTAAGCTGCTCTTTATGCTCTGTTCCCTAAAGAACCTCAGGTGTAGTTTTGCTAATGGTAGATGTAAGAGGTTTACAGGACAGAAGCAACAAAAGCTTTCTTACTAGATGCTAATTTGTAGAGAATTATAGTAATTTTAAAATGAGAATCATAGCTAATATACATGAGTAAAATGCATAAAATTATATAAACAATTTTTAAAATACTATAAATGTTCAGGGTACTATTGCTTTGTTTCATATATAATTGTACAGTTGTAAATCAACTTCAGATAAACCGGTAAGTATGTAAAACTGTATCAAGCAATTTATAAATTTGAGCCCCACCTTGCATTCTTTTTGTTGGAACTGGTGATTAAACCCAGGGTCTCACATACTGATAGGCAAGCACTGTGCCAATAAGCTACACAGCCAGCCTTTTTAATTTTCTTTCTTTTTTTTTTTTTTTTTTTTTTTGTCTTTTTTGAGACAGGGTCTGGCTATGCAGTTGAGGCTGGTCCTGAGCTCACTTTTGTAGCCCAGGCTGGTCTCGAACTCGCACCGATCCTCCTGCCTCAGCCTCCCGAGTGCTGGGATTACAGGCGTGCGCCACCACGCCCGGCCCTTTTTAAATCTTGAGAAAGGATCTCACTGACCTGCATGAGGTCTAAGTTGCTCAAGCTCACCTTGAACTTCAGATCCTGCTGGTTCAGCCTCTTGAGTAGCTAATAATATGAATCATGCTTGTATCAGATTTTTAAAAGAAAATCACAAAAACAGCCTTTTCCTTTTTGAGATAGTTAAATTTCTCCCACCATTCACTATAAAAATATCTTAAAAATAAATGTTCTATTGAAATCAGGTTTTCTAGGACCTATGACTAGAGACAGAACCCTTAGAATGTGAGATGTGCACATTTCCATTGGTGACATAGAAACAAATGTTTCAGCCAAGTGCTATGTAAATGCAGTCTTGCACTGCCAATATGTAAGAGTTCCTGTCCCTCTGTCTTCTTACTATACTGGATACCTTTAGACTATTTGCCAGTCTGGTGAATTTGAAATATTGCCTTGGGTATTGATATATGTGTGTGTTTCTGATTTCTATTAAGGTTGATTATCTTTTCCAATATTTATTGGCCATTTTAATTCCTCTGTTCTGCATTGGTTGTGTACATCCTGATTGCTAATGTTTTTGTTGTGTTTGTCTTTTCTCTGTTGACTTAAGGAACTTTCTATGTATTCCTAATTAACTCATGACATTTATGTAGGTTACAGATATCTCTCTGTTTATGGCTTACATTTTCACTTTTATGATTCTTACTATGTTTTTCAATATTCTTTATGCCTTGTGCTTTTTGTATCTTAACTCTTCAGTGTTATAATGATATTTATGTTCTCTTCTGAATATGTTTTTATTTTTTACTTAGATCTTTAAGCCACAAGGGAGTATATTTCAGGTATGTATGATTTGTGCAACCTATCTTGGATTGTAAAACTTCGCCCAGGTTTTATACTTTACTTAGACCTACTTTTCACAGTGCCATCTACTTAAAGTCCCTAATCTGTTTACCTCTGTCACACATCCAGTATCTTTCATTGTACCCCTTCTGTATACTCTGCATGTCTAACTACGTACGATAACAGTACCTAGCTCTATCATCCTCTAACTACACACAGCTTTGCAGTATGAATTCCTGCTCCACAGGGTGGGAGCGCAGTACAGTCATGACTCTTCCTGTTGTTTAGTTTGGGCTTTCTTTTAAAAGTCTGGACTAGCTTGAATTGTTACACTCTCATAAAAGCTTTAGATCAGCTTGTCAAGATCCTACAAACCTTTGTGGATTTTCATTTACAAGGAATTGTATTGAATTTATAGATGAATTTGGGGGAAATTATTTATAATGCTGAGGCCTTGTGTTTATAAATGTGATGGTTCCCGTCTATCTTTTATGCCTTCTAATAAAGTTCTCTAATTTTCTATATAAAGTTTAAGATTAACATCTGTCTTATAACTTACGTTGCAATTTTTTTTGTTTGTTTTTTTGGGAGGGATCTTTTTGGTACAGAGTCTCACTGTACAGTTCAGACTTGTAGTGATCCTTCTGGGTCAGCCTCCCCAGTACTGGGATTACAGGCATACACCACCACACCAGGTTCTGGGACAGCATGCGGTGCCAAGGATCAAACTTGGGACCTTGCGCTTGCCACGTAAGTGCTTATGCAGCAGAGCTGTCTTCCCAGCCCCCTGAAATTATAAATAATAACATTTTAACTATTTTAATTTAAATTGTTAATGGTATATAGCTACCTCTGGATTTTTAATGTACTGATACTGATAGAAATATGAAGTAGCCTGTCTAAACTTTTCATTAATTTTTAAATAGTAATGTAATTTCACCTATTTTTTTTATGTGGATAGTATTGCCATCTGCCGTGTTGGTAGTTCTGTTCTTTAATTTTGAAGTTAGATTAAATTTTTCTGTCACCTTTCTCTGATTGCATAATAACTGGCTTTGCCATCTATGACAAGAGAAAATGAAAGACAGATAGGGCACGCCTGTAATTCTAACACTCAGTAGGCTGAGACAGAAGGTCTTCACAAGTTTGAGGTCAAGCTGGACTACAAAGTAAGCTCAACCCTGTTTCTTATTTTTTTGGTACGGGGTCTCACTGTTTAGCTCAGACTCCTGTGATCCTCCTGCCTCAGCCTCCCCAGCACATGACAGCATGCACCTTCATGCTGGTTTTGGTGTAGCATGGTATGCAGTTATGGAGATAGAACCCGGGTCCTTGAGCTTTCCAGGTAAGTGCTTAGACAAACAGCCCAACCCTGTTTCAAAAAGACTGAATCGATTATTGCCGTAATTCCTTTAGTTAAAAAACGTGAAGTTACTTAGCAACAAAGTAGTTTATAAACTGTTTAAATCTAGCATCTGAATTCATAAATTTATACCATATTGAATATTAGTCCTTATGTAAAATTTTGTTATGCTTTTTGAGACAAGTTCTTACAGTGTAGGTCAGGTTATCTTTGAACTCTGTGTAGCCTAGGCTGGCCTTGAACTCATGGTGATCCTGACTCAGCCTCCTAAGTGCTAGGATTACATATGTGCACCACTATGCCCAGCTTCAAATCAATTCTTACATTTTAGGGCAAATAAATGGAAAATACTACTTTAATTAGATCAAAATAAGGTTATACTATTATGCATTATAACTGTCAACGGTTTTTCTGTGTGAAGTAAAGGTGTCGTCAAGGTCCCGGTCTCTTTGGAGGCATTTAGGAGAGAAATGACTCCTTCAGTTTCTGACATTTGCTGCCTACTTTGCCTTCCCATACATGGTCCCAGTCTCTACTCTGCCTTATAAGATGTCTGTATAAAATCTTCCTTTGCCTTCCTTACAGACAGTGGCCATGGCATTCAGGGCCCACAGGATTATCCAGAATATCTTATCTCAGGATCCTTCATTGCATCTGCAAAGTCACTTCCTCAAACAAGGTCCTATTACAGATTCCAGGGATGAGAGTTGGTATTTTGGGATGGCCAAATGTACCTACTGCATTATTCCAAATAATTGTATTACTGCATACAACATCCCTGCAGACATTCATGAAAACGTGCGGTTCTCAGGCAAGAAACTTTTCTGGTGCTCTTAAAAGTCTTGACTGCCCTCCCCTGACTCCCAGTTCTAAATGTGCTAAACTTTTCCTTTCCTTTCATAGCTTTTGTTATCTTAATATTGCCTCAGGTGATGATCATTGCCCTTTGAAGTTTCAAGTAAAAAGAACATCGTGTTGGCTTTAAAACAATTGATCCATCTTGATGGATTTAGTAGTGGTTTTATTGTGTAAATGTACCATAAATCATGTATCTCTTGATCATTTTGATTGCAGAGTTTGGATTTAAAAGAACACAGGCTAGACAGCACACACACATGTTTAACTCTGGGTATGACAAACTGTTTCTCAAGGTAGCATTACCAGTCTACACTCTAACCAGTAATGAATAAGAGACACCAGTGCTCATGGTCTTACCAAGATTTAGCATTATTTTATTGTTTAATTTTTGCCAGCTTGGTAAATATGAAATGTTTCATACTAGTTTTAATTATCTTAACTACTTTAAACATTTCAATTTTCCTATTCTTTGTAAAAGTCATGGTTTTGTTTTTTTCTGTTTTCTCAATGGATGGTTATAGTTCCATAATCCTCTGGTATTATTCCTGTGATGTATAAGTACAGTCTCCTGAGTCCATAGGAGTTGAGAAGTATTTGTTTTATTTCTGTACTGTAATAATTTGTGTAAGATAGGAATTTTGAAATCACTATAACATTGAGGCCTAGAATTCTGTTTGTGGGAAGATTGCCTTAAAATTACTGATTCAATCAGAGAGAGAGAGAGAACACGCTTTTACATTGAGCTACATCACCAGCCCTTTGCATTTCTTATTTTGAGAAAGGTCTTGCTAAGTTACTGAATTTCTCCATGCACAGGCTGAGCTCAAACTTGGGATCCTCCTGCCTCAGCCTCCACAATTCTGAGGTCATAAGTGTGTGCCACCACACTTGGCCTGTTTCAGTCTTGGATTATGGGACTGTCCAGATTTATATTCACTAATATTTTTCCAAAATTTTTCCATTTCATCTGCATGTTCAGATTTATTAGTGTAAAATCTACAAAGCCTATCATACTTCCAATTCCCATGGCATCAGCAGTTGTTTCTTTTATTCCTATTACTTTTGTACCTGCCTTTTTTTTTTTAATCAATGCTGCCAGCTTTGTGAGTTTGATCTGTCTTTTCAAATGATCTTTGATTTCACTCATATTTACTTTCTTTAATTTCTCCTCCTGTGATGAGCTCTTCTGTGTTAGGTAGGTCATTGATTTTTAACAGTGTAGGTCAGGCTATTTCTCAAATGCCATATGCATTTGAAATTCTAGATTTTCTTTTACTATGTTAACTTTACTTAAAAATTTTTTTATATGCAGTATTTTTTCATGGTTTTCAATATATTTTAATTTCCAATCATAGTTCTTTGATCCATAGTAATGTAATATGCCCAAACAGGATTGTCTGAGGATTTAGTTTGAGTGATGTTTTGGGTTTTTGTTTTTGTTTTTGTTTTTGTTTGACTACTAAGGTAGCTACTTTATACTCTGTAATTTTCAGTCACTTGAGAATTCCTGGGACTTGCTTTTTTTGGCCTAGTTTATAGTCAGGTTTTTTAAAACTACAGTCGTGCATGACATTTCCATCAACAACAGTTCACGTGCATTATGGTACATGCCATATAGACAAAGTGTGTGAAAGGCAGGGCCTTCCAGGTTTGTGTGTGTGTATTCTGTGTGTACAGTGAGGAATCTCCTAACTGCTTTTCTCACTATCCTTTAGTGACGTGTATGTTTCATATGTGTGGATGTATATGTGCTGTGTATTAGGTGATTTGTTATATTGCTTAAAGCTTCAATTTGTTAACTGACAGACATATAAAAGAAGGATATAATGAGTTGGGGGGAAATGAAAGGGAAGGCAAAATGTGTCAGGTCAGACAAAACCGGCTTACCTGTTCACAGTTTGCTCAGCTTCTAAACCAAGAGTGTATGCCTTTGCAAACTTTGGGAAGTTTTCAGCTGTTACTTTTCCAGCACATTTCTCCCCCGTCCTCTTTCTCCTTTCCTTCTATGGCTTTAATTATGTGAATGTTAGAGGTTTAGTGAGAGTCTTGCAAATCTGAGATCCATTTTTTTTTTAATGATGCATTTTCTCTTTAGGTACTAGGTGATTTCTGTCCTTCAGTTCACTGACTTCGGTGACTTGTGCTGTTGAGTCCATCCGCTGAATTTTTGATTTGGTTATCATGATTACTTTAAAGATTCCATTTGGCTGTTCATTTAATGAGACTCTGCTGAGATGATTTTCTCATTTGCTCCAAGCATGATTGCAGTGGCTTGTTGAAGCATATTTATATGACTAATTCATTGTTATGACTTCACAGTGTAAAATCTTGGCTATCATCCTTTGGTTGAAGAACTGGTCCATAGTGTGATGAGTGATTTCATTGAGGACCTGAGGATCTCACGTGGCAGGCTTCTGTAGCTCTACTTGGCCTCGTCATGGCTGCACGTTTAGCTTTCCTCCTGTGATGGGGAGACCACTGTTTCCTCCTGTGGTGTGTGTGGCTAGAGCAGAGCAGTTACCATCTAACAATTCTCTGTCCTGCTCCCGAGCCCCTTTCCCTGAGAGCCAACTTCTGTTGGGCCTTCTTGTCCTCCCAGTGTGCACCTGTTGCTGCTGCTGGGTCCCCAGTTTCCTCAGCTCTCCACCTGGGATTTCTGAGCCAAAGTCAAATCCAGACAATGTGACTTATTGTGCCCGACATCTCTAACCAGTTTTCCTTTTTTTCTATTTTTCACAGTTTGACTGATTCTTTTTTATATAGTCTCATTTTTAATTTTAGATTGAAGAAGAAATAAGGAAAAATATATCTCCAACTTTTGGTGAAGCTAAAGTCCTCCTTTTTATTTTAATTGCTAAACCATGTGTTTAGTCAGTGAAGTAGAAGGCACACCTAGAAAAAAAAGTGTCACCTCTGCCTCAATCATTGTTTCCTCCTGCTAAGCACCATAATCACAATGTGGGCAGTAGAATGTCAGAATGTAGAGTCACCATCAAAATGAGGAAAGAGTTTTGACACACATTTTTCCTTTTCCAGGATCAGAAGTCAGAATATCCAGGATGTGGTTTCACTTTGAGTAATGGGTTACTATGTTAGTCTCACCACCCAAGAGGATAAGCAAAACTTGGTTTTAAAGATCAAGCTTTTAAAAATAAGGTTGTAGTAATTAAGATAGGGTGATACCAGCACAGGAATAAATGAACTGCTCAGTCAGAATAACCAATGCAGCGTTAGTTAGACCCAGGGATATTTAAATTTTTAAGACAGACTGGAAGTAGAAAAATGTGGCATCATGTGCCTATAATCCCAGCACTCAGGAGGCTGAGTCAAGATGATTGCCACAAATTCACAGTGAGTCCAAGGCCAACCAGAACTACGCAGTGAGATCCCACATTAAAAAAGAGAAAACAAAGTGGGGAAAGGAAAGACCAAGTAACAAATGAGACTGAAAAATTGGTTATCTATGTGGAAAGAATGAAACCAGATCAACTTCACACCATATACAAAGATCAAAGAAACCAGGACTAGAAGCCTAAGTGCTATAAATAAACTTACAACCTTTAAAAGAAAATATGCATGAGTCTCTTTATGGGCTTAGGATAGGGAAGCATTTCCTAAACAAGACGCAAAAATATGGTAAGTGGTGAGACAATATTCACAGTTTCAGAAACGTTAAAATTACTCGTCAGGATGTGTCAGCAGAAGACACTGCAAAGAAAGTAAAAAAAGTGACAACTCAAAGTTACTGCAGCTCAACGCCTTAGCATGCAGACAGCACAAGAATTCCCACAAATCAGTAAGAATTAAGCTGCAAAGCATGTGTGCAGGCATTAAGCGGAGGAAGAAATCCATACAGATGATACAGAAAACATCTTCACCCTCTGTATCGGAGAAATGCAAAACAAAACTGTACAGAGATACCAGCTGCCGTCTCTTTATAAAACTTAACACTGACAATAAAAGTTTGAAGGGAATGTGAACCCATGTAATGACATTTCTAGTAGACTGTAAATTAGCACACTTCAGAAGATAGCTTGTCCTTATCTTTTAAAAGTGTTCATGAACTCCACGTGTAGGTGTTTACCCAAGAGAAACAAACATTACACCTATGTAATAAGAAGTAAATGTCCACAGCAGGAAATATCTTCTTGGAAAAAAAAAAAGAATAGAAACAACCCAAGTAGCTACTGGTAGAAGAAAGTATATGTTAGTAGAGTTGCACAATGGTCTATGATAAAAGTCAAAATTAATGACCCCTAACCTTACCGTCAACAGAGATCGATATCTAGAAATGCTGAGTGAAGGAGGCAGCTCGTAAACTAAGCATAGTCAGCCGGGCATGGGGGCGCACACCTGTAATCCCAGCACTTGGGAGGCTGAGGCAGGAGAATCGGTGTAAGTTAGAGACCAGCCTGGGCTACAAAAGTGAGCTCAAGGCCAGCCTGAACTGCATAGCAAGACCCTGTCTCAAAAAAAAAGGAAAACCAAACATAGTGTGTGATACAGTTTTTATTAACTGAGAAAACATAATTGTAAATTAAATATTCCAGTATATTTTGCAAATTTTTAAAAAGTGGAATAAACCGGGTGTGGTAATGCATGCCCGTAATCCTAGCACTCTGGAGGCTGAGACAGGAGGATTGCTGTCCCCAGGCTACACAGTGAGCTCAAGGCCAGCCTAAACTACATAGTGAGAACTGTTTCAGAAAAAAAGAAAAAAATCTATGTGACAAAAAGAAGGGGGGATGGGATGGGAACTTCTTTTCTCTGGATCAAGATAATAAAATCACAGTGATGGTCTCTTCTTGGCTGTGTGTGGTTTCCCAAGTGTTCATTATTAAATAAAGTGGAAACAAATTGTGCATCCACCATGGATGACAAAGTGCTACGAATTAAGAATTTTTATCACTTGTATTATATCTATTGAAATCTATTAAAAATAAGTAAAGCTGCGAGAGCTGTGCCATGGCTTCTCCTTACTCCATACGTGGGGCAGCACAGCTCCTGGAGCCCCTCAGCCCGAGCGGCACACACACCTTTGTGCTTCCCACCCAGTGCCAGGTGTGCCCAATGAACGCTCCGCCTACAGCAAACTTCTGGTAGCTTCTAAGGTCAGGGCAAGATTAGGAAAACCCTGCCTGGGCACTGTAGGAAAGAAAAAAAAAAAAAAAGTGTCAGCTGAGGGTGCTCAGGGGCAGCTTTTCATTTGTGTAGTTTTAATCTGGCTCCCAGTGATTCATTTAAATTCTAACGAGAGGAGGAGTACTGCAAAGTGAATGATTATTGCACAAGCATTTGTTTTAGGCCATGTTAATATTCTAATGTGCTTGGTGCTTGCTTGCATGTAACTCCTTACTGATATATTTTGTATAACCTTAAACAGCCTTGCATCTCCCCGTGACAGCACAGGAAGGGATTTTGATTTGGAAACAGCATCATAAAAAGACAGCAGGGAGTGGTGGTGCGTGCCTGTGACCCCAGTATGGGCAGGAGGACTGCAAGGTCCATCTGAGAGCCTGTCTTAAGGAAGGCAAAGAGAAAAGGTCATTTGGGAGGCTAGAATGTAACATGCTTTGTAAACAAAGCTTTTCCGGTACTGAGAATTAAACCCAGGACCTCGACCCTGAGCTACATGCCCAGCTCTTCTTTATTTTTTTCATTTGTTGAAGGGTCTCACTAAGTAACTCAGGCCCAACTCAAACTTGTGACCGCCTTGCCTCAGCTCTGAGTGCAGGGTGGCATACATGCAGCGTGACACCAGGCTCACATGCACTGTTAAAGCAAATACATAGTGTCCAGCTTCAGAGGAGGGCACTTCGTGGGGCCTCTGGGAGGAAAATGACCAGACCTCGCGATGGCAGGAAAACCCCTTCCCTAAGTCTCACTGGTGCTCCCTTCCTACAAGCTGTGGGGTCAGAACCTGTTTCCTCATCTGTGGAACTTGGAACCAAGACCCCATTCCCGACCTCAGAGCTACTGTGGGACACAACAGATGACAGTACTATGCGGAGGTGACAAGTGACCTTGGACACACTCAGTGTGTTTGCCTCCACCGTCAGCACTCAGAACACGGGCCTGCCACTTACAGCATGCATGGAGTTTAGGGTTCTTCCATGTTTTGCATTTCTCACCAAAATCATCAAGTCATCTCCGAGATGATTGATGTGAAGTCCCTAGTTAGAAAGGCAATTCCAAATTTCTAACTTGGATCTGAGGGTAAGAAAATATAACCCACTTTAGGCCGGGCGTGGTGGCTCACGCCTGTAATCCCAGCACTCTGGGAGGCTGAGGCAAGAGGATTGGTGTGAGTTCGAGACCAGCCTGGGCTACAAAAGTGAGCTCAAGGCCAGTCTCAACTGCATAGCGAGACCCTGTCTCAAAAAGACAAAAAAAAAAAAAAAGAAAGAAAATATAACCCACTTTGTAGAAACCTGTTTGATGATGATCCAATCTCTGTGGCATTTGCTAGAAAAATGGTATGGTGATGACAGCAGTGTCAGTCTCTAAGATATTGATTACACTGTCAGAGAGGAACAAGTATGAAATACGCACTTGGGCTGCACTTTACACTGCAAATGTTTCCTGAAATCTGTCCCCATCTCTTTGCGTGACCGCTTCAAAGATTCTTCACCTCTCCTGCTGCTTGATCACCCTTTGAGGTGGCAGTCCCAAATGTCAGTTCTAAATTTCTCTGCCTTCAGCTTCTCTGACAAGTCGGTCAACCATCTGTAAATACGTCCTTCAGCGCCCTCAGGAATCCTATTAGAAGCTGCACGCCAGCCTTTTGAGAGGCCAGCAAACCCCTAGAAGCCCAGGCTACATAGGGAAAAAGTACGCCCCACAAAAAAATCTTATTTTTTCAGGAGGAGTAGGAGGAAATTCTAAAATAGTTAGGTCTGGCAGCTTAATCTAGGTTGGCTGCCTTTGCCAGCAATCTGTAAAAATGTGTTTTTCAAGGATAAAAAGTTGGGCCCTGGGCCAAAGCTCCTATCTGTGATCAGCACGGAGAGATAAACGATCCATTAACCAGTGATATGTTCTGAGCTTGAACAGGAACACGGTGTGTTCCCGGATCAGATCCTCTGCTCTTTCCAAGTCAAACCTTCCGAGTCTGCCCTCCAGCCGCTCACAGCAGGACCAATCTTTTATAAGGTGAAACTTCAGATTACTATCCAGGCCCAGTGCCGATATTTAGTCTTTTTATGTTGCCAAAAGGTTGAGGAAGGTGACTTGAAGTACTCTTCATCACCTTTTTAAATGTCATTTTCTAAGAGGGCAGAAGAACATATGCAAGTCTCTGGCTGCCAACCACTGAGAATCTCTGCAACAAGAGCTCTTCAGTGGAGTCTGCCATGGTGGCACATGCCTGTAATCCTAGCATTTGGGAGTCTGAGGCAGGAGGATCACTGTGGGTTGGAGGCCAGCCTGGATTGCATAGTCAATTCAAGGCCAGTCTGAGCTATGCAGCAAGGGCTTGTCTCAAAATAAATGAACAAATAACTAAAAAAAAAAAAAAACTGGTATTTCTTCATTCAAAACTTCACTCTAGCACACATCAACTAGAGCCAAAATACTCTGGGCATCCTTAAAGAAATGTCCATTAAACCATGTTTCCTGTTTCCTATAGAACACAACTTGACCTCACCTCTGCCCTGTTTCTCTGTCCCTGCCCCCCAGAAAAGCTGTTTCCTCAGTGGTGGAAAAGCAAGGGGTCCTATCTCCTTTGTCCACTGGATGAGACAGACAATTCGGGGGAGACTGGGCATGGGCCAGGGTTGTCCTCCTGCACCCAGCCAGCCTCAAGATAAATAGCCCCAGCCGAGGCAGACAGAGCTCAGAGAGAACGACCACCTGCCAAGCCCAGCTCCTCCTGGCCCCCTTCTCCCACTGGATCATGGGTGATGGCCCTGTCACTGGGCTGGTATGAGAAGGCTACAAGAATGCATAGAATCAAAGTAGCACAGTGTAGCCTAATTAGCATCTCAAGAAACGGAGTGCAATGAACAAAGCCCAGGGACAGCTGTGGTCTGTTACTGAAAATCCCAGAAAGCTGGGATAGGGGAATCCTAGAAAGCTGGGACTCCAGGTGATGGATAACAGCTTCACCTGTGGGCTCCCTTGTTTGTTTCCTCCCTTGCTTGGCCTGTTAACAATTGACATCTGCATGAACCTAGTAATAGGGAAAGGGTGGAGGTCAGTAGAGATCGTGGTCAGTGACTACACACATGGTCCTCCTTTACTAAAGTGATTATGCATGAGATCATGCTCACTAGCCTGAAATAAAGCTAAACTGCTTTTGGGATTCTTTGCTCACTGTGGCTGAAAGCAGCAGGATCACTATGAGTCCAAGTTGCACAGTGGACCTTGTAATGTTAAAAATAATAATAATTTTAAAAAAAAAGTCATTCATTTTTTACAATTCCAGGGACACAATGATGTGTGTGTGTGTGTGTGTGTGTGTGTGTGTGTGTAATTAAAGGAAAACCTTGGCAAGGCTTTTAAATAAGCCACTGGTCTGAGGTTGCCCGATAGATTTTCTGAA
Source organism: Myocastor coypus (assembly GCA_004027025.1). NCBI lineage: Eukaryota > Metazoa > Chordata > Mammalia > Rodentia > Myocastoridae > Myocastor > Myocastor coypus. Next base: position 42,904 of record PVJA010005499.1, read on the forward strand.
CTGAGGAGCCCGGGACCGGCCCCCAATTTGCAGTGATCCAGGGTGACTTCACCTCGGTCCTTCTGTTCTATTGAAGAAAAGAAGATTTGGAGAAAAGGCACATCGCCAGTGCACAATCATTCCACTGCACCTGGCATGACTGCTCCATGACTGACAAGACACCAGCTGGAGACTGAACCAGAACCAGGACACACCTCCGCCAGCACAGCTGTGTGGCCCGTGTTAAGGAAATGTTTTCATTTCTGTGTCATCAGACTCAGGCTGTAAGGCGCCTTTTTCTATGATTCAAATGAAAGAGGTGACCTCCTAATTTCTGCTAAACAACTTCTCCCTCGACAACCACACGACGGTCTCACGGACCCTATTTCCCTTCTAGTCCACTTCCTGAATGTTTCTGAGCTCCGAGGCCACTCTGCTAATAAATATTCAGAGCTTCCTAATGCAAGGCTCCTTCTCAAGCCTCTGGTTTCTACAACAGAAAGAATCCTCAGGGATCAGAAGCTTGCTAGGCGCCACTACTATGGGAGGCAGTCTGCCTCCACTTCCTTATTTAACCTTTGGCTGTGGGTGAGGAATCAGAAGTGGGGAGAGGTTGAGGAGAGGTTGACGAATTTGCCTAAAGTTTAGCAGAGCCAGAATTTGAGCTTAGATGTTACTTTAGTTTATTTTTGCTGGGGCAAAATAACCCAATACCTACATGTTAAAGAAAGGAAGTTTTATTTTGTTCACAGTTTGTAGAAGTTTCAGTCCATAGTCAGAGAAGTGTGGCAGAAGAGAAACAGCCCATGGCAAGGTAGGCAAGAAGACGATGAGCCTGCCTTCTGCCTTTCCCCTTTTATTCCATTCAGCTACAAACCTATTGGTCAGTGCCATCCACATCCAGGCTGCCCCCCACCCCATATCCATCACCCACAGCCAGAACTATTCTAAGCCAATCAGTGAACTAATCCAGTGCCACGCACCATGATCTAGTCACTCCCCTAAAGCCCCGCTTATGAGTGCATGTGGCTTTGGACATAAGACATAAACCTTAACAGCTATGTTCAACTGTTTTGCTCACAGTGTTGAGTGTGTCTGAGTTGCTGCCCACTGAGAAGAATAGCCCCAGTGTAGGCTAGTGCACCTGCTCACAGCGGGTGTCTGGAAACATCAGCTTCCTCTCCCTCCCTCCCCTAGAGGCCTGTGATTCGCCCCATTGTTCCCAGGCCCTGCGCTAGCAGCCACACCTTGCTCATCTTCCTTGATGGGGCAGGGGTGATGCTACGATTTTGTGCATTCTCGTTTTGAGGACAGCAGATCAGCCTCTCCCTCCTGTCTACCTAGAACATAAAGCCTCCCAGGAAATAGTCCTATAAGACTATTTCAGAAAACAAGAGGCTTGTCACCAGATGTGCCCTGTGTCACGAGCACCCTGTGCAGCAGTCTGCAGTCATCACGGGGTCTCTGAGGCTGGAAGAAGCTGTGGAGAAGAGCCAGCATGTAAGCATATGATAGATCATTCTGGAAAGGGGACACTGGGCTTCAGGAGGGGGCCTGCAGACAAAGTCAATCAAGGCTTCTTCCTCCTGGCTTCAGCTCAACCTGTGACAGTTTCAGACACTTGGGGGGCAAATCCTCTCTAAGGTCCTGTCAGACCACACCCATCTGAAGGGGTTCCAGGTACTGTGGATGGGGACCCTTTCCTGAGATACTCCACCAGGAAGACTCCCATTTCTGGAGAGGCTGGGAGACCCTCAGCCTCACCCTTTAGGGGAGAAGGGCACTGATTGGAGTTGTGAATCAGTGGAGTAGAGTCCAGCAACTACTGAAGAGGGGAAGGACAAGGTGGCCACACCCAGAGAAGTGTTCCCAGGAGGTCTTGCGCCTAGTTCCTGCCTATAGGCGGGGCACTTGGAGCCAGCTGCTGGCTACTGGAAGTCCTGGGAGATTTCCACTTCACAGAAGAGGAAAGGCTTTGAATGCTGGCCCGGTGCCCAGATGGAGGCTGCAGAAAAAGTAGGAGACAGCTGCTCACCCGGGCCTGGCCAGGGCAAGTCATGCAGACACCCAGGAAGGGGCAGGCCCCAGGTCTCCTCCTTAGGCCCTGTCCTTTAAGTACCAGAACCACCCTGCCTTCAAGGCTCAGCTCATAAACAGCACCAGATTGGCTTCCAATGAGCACAAATCAGAGATCTGGGACCTCCAGCTGCCAGGGAATTGGGCAGGGGTGACTCACAGTCCCTCTGGCCCTGTTTCATCTCCCGCCCATCCTGAGTGGCTGCCCAGCCCCTGCAGCCTGCCTGGCTCCTGCTGGCCTTGGAGTGTAGTGGAAGAGTCAAGAACACCAGCCATGGTCCTTGGCTGCACAAGGATTTGCCCCAAGCCCTTGGGCTGGGACCTTACTTACTTCTAATGCTTCTCAGATCCCAGCAGCCTTTGGACAGACAGACACTCGGGAAATAGTCACAGCTTGGCTAACAACAAGCAGTGTCAAGTCCTGTATTCTGAGGTCCAGCAAACCCAGCTCCAATTTGAGCTGTCGCCTGCTGGGTGGGACACTCTGATGATGCCTCGGCCCCTGGAAGGCTCCACTTTCCAGGGTACAAAATGCAGCTGATGGCTTCCCTGAGCCAGGGGAGGATTAAACAAAGCAGCATATGCCAAGCAGAAGGGGACAAATGAAGAGAGTTCCATTCACCCAAGCAACTGGAGATCCCATCACTCTCCCCAGGGAGAGGAAGAGAAGCCAGCTGCACCTGTCAGGGCAGGGGTTCTGTTGGCTTTAGGGTCACAGCTGTCACTAAGGGTGGAGGGGTGAGTGGCACATCTGCCGGGTCCCATATGTATCCTGCGGAGAGGCCTTCTGCCTCAGCTGTTGCCCCGATCCAGGGACCATGTGTGCAGCGGTCTGCTCACACCCGACGTGGCATGAGCCTGGCTCGGCAGCCCAGCTCTGGGATATCTGCTCCCAGCAACACTTCAAGCCCTTGCCAGCTACTCAGCCTCCCAACTGCAGGAGGGTGGGGTGCGTCATCCCCAAAACCTTGCTCAGAACAAATTAACTTCATAAATGGTTTCTGGGACAGAGTGAAGCAATTCCATGCACGTGGTCTTTTCTGATTAGGAATAATTTTTTTTTTCTTTTCTTTTGAGACAAGGTCTCACTCCATAATTTCAGGCTGATCTTAAACTTACAGTGATCCGCCTGCCTCAGCCACCTAGAGTGCTGGGATTACAGGTGTACTTCACCATGCCCAGCTCTGATGAGTAGAAATTTTAACAACTGCTTGTTCTAGGTATAAACAAGACCCATGATGTTTCCTCCTCATGGAATCCCTGGATTTCAGTCATAGCAAGCATGGCAGATGTGTATGTCACCCGGCCACCTGCAAGACTGCAGAGCACACCAGGGTCCATTATTGCCTTTTTTTTTTTTCTTTTCTTCAGTACTGGGAATTGAACTCATGACCTCACACTTGCCAGGCAGGTGCTGTGCCACTGAGCTATATCTTCTGCCAGGTCCATTATTTCCTGAACCACAAGCAGGTAGGAAACATGTTCTTGGTCCCATTTTCTAGACCAGCATATTGAGATAGAGAGAAGTCGTGTAACTTGCCCACGGTCACACCACTTCATATTGCATCTCAGCCATTTTCCCCATTGACCTGCTACTCCCTAGAGGAGGTGGGCCTTACTTTGGCTCATGTTTTAGAAGTTTAATACATCCATCTTGCAAGGAAAACTTCTTATATCATGGTGGGCAGGAAGCCCAGGAAAGATGGGAGGAGCTGGGAGGGAGCCAAGCCCTTCAAGCTCTCCCAGATCTCAGCGGCCCACCTCTTCTGACCAGAGCCCACGTGAACCTCATAATTCAGCCACTTTCCGAAAGCCCTGCCTCTGAGTGTGTGAGGCTCTCGGGGGAGGAGTCAGCTATGAACCATCCACTCTGCAAGGACCAAAACCACTCCAGGGCAGATTCAGTGTCCTTCCCACTACACACCAGGGCACAGCCGGCCTTGTTGTTTGGCCTCATAAAAGGCATAGTCCAATATATAGAGAATGTTTACTTTTTAAAAAAATTTATTGCAATAAAAGACACAGTGCCATTAATCCCTCAAAGTACTCCCTTCAGACACACTGGTCCCATTGTTCTCACAACTTCCTGCAGCAGCTCTGGAAGCCCTATTTTGTGAGTGTCTTCACAAGGTAAAGGATATAGTGAATGGGGCTGCCAAGTGCCCCCCAAGAGCAAGCCAGGTTCGTTAGAACATGATGCTGTGTCCTCAGCGTCTGGCTCCCTGGATGTGGCTCCCACACAACTCATGGCTCTTCCTCAAAATCAAAGCTATGGCTGTGAAAGGTAAACATCTTTAACCAACTCAGGACACTCAGGACACCAAGGCCAGGGCAGCGCAGCTAAAGACACTAAGGCAGCCCTCTTAGGGCCTTATAATCACTTCCAAGGATCTCACCTCCAAATGCTACAGCTGAATTAAGCTTCCACCTCTAGCAGCTTGCAAGAGTGATCACATCTCAACATGAGCTTTGGTGGAAAGCATCAAATTATAGCACACAATGACTCTGAAGAAAAATTGTAGGCTGGAGACAAGACACCCTGGTAGAGTGCCTGCCTAGCATGCGCTAGGTCCTGGATTGAATCCCCAGCACTGGGGGAAAACAGTGAAATTTCAGGATCCTATAGTTTTACGCTCAGATCTCACGGCATTTCTTAGCAGCTGAGTGATGTGGGGAAGTCCCTGATGAGTCCTACTGGGTTACCCCTGAGTGCAACATCTGTCCTGTTGAGCTTATTATTTGGAAGTGGTCAATAAAATCACCCCTTTTTTTATATATATATAGCTATCATGCCAGTGAAATACTTGGATATTGTTCCTTTTTAAAATTTATGTATTTATTTATTTGGTGCAGGATCTCACTATGCAGCCCAGACCCATAGTGATCCTCTGGCCAGCTTGGCATGGGGCCAGCACAGCATGCAGAACTGGGGATCGAACACAGGTCCTTGCACTTACAAGGCAGGTGCTTAGACCTCCCACCTATCTCTCCAGCCCCTGGATATTACTCTTGAGACTGCTTATCACTCCTAACATGTCAGAGGCATTATTATTTCAGTGCTGGGGGTTGAACCCAGGGCCTTTACCCTGAGCTACATCCTCAAGCTTCCCCCCACACACACATTTTTAAAGCTTTTACATGGGATCTTGCTAAATCACCCAGGTGGGACTCAAACTTGCAGTCTCCCTACCTTAGCTTCACAGAGTGCGGGGATCACAGGGCTGGGCCACCACACTCAGATGTAGCTTTGCTTTTTATTCTACTTATTTCCTCTCTCCCCAACTGGAATGCAATCCCCATGAGGGTCAAGCTTTGAGACTATTTGTTCACTGATGTGCACTTAGTTCTTCCAAGTACTGATGTCATGTCTAGTCTGGTACAGAGGAGAGCTGGATCTGCAGGTGAGAGAAACAGAGAGGAAAGGAGGGGGAAACGAAAGCAGCAGCAGCTGCAGCAGTTGTATATGAAATCTCCTTGGATAGACCATTGACCAGGACCACGCAGAGGCTCAGCCTGCTTGCTGTTTGGATGCAGTTCATGAACAATAGAGGTTCTTGTGTCTGGACCCACTTCCAATCCAAACAGGGTGGGACATGGGGAGCCGGCTTGCACCAAACCTGGGGGAGTGTCAATGACATAGGCCCTGTCTGAGATGGCCCTCACTCAAATGCAGTCCTCAGGAACAGTGCACTTAGCCACTTCGCAGAGGGTTTGGTATGCACGGGTACAGCCCTGTGCAGAGGTTCACCACCTGCTAGGCCAGGCATGGGCCCACCAACTTGCTGAATGTGCCTCCTGCCACCCATCGGGAGAGGTTTCCGGACCAGGTAAACTCTGAAGGGAAAGCACTAGTGCAATCCAAGTGGGCAGCCAAGGATGCCGGCGCCCCTGGAGGGCTGGCTCCTGCTTGTGACACCTTAGCTCCTGCTTGGGCTGGGTGAAGGGGAAGAGCTCATCCTGCAGTCGGTAGGCTCAGGGAGACCCTTTCTTACCTGAACCCCATATAGGAGGTGCTAAATCTCACCTGTATCAAATATGTGGTGCCCCGAGGCCCAGCCTTGGGCTGTGGAGGCAAGTGGATGAATTCTCTGTGCAGTCACAGGGTCCTCCCTGCCCAGCTGGCCTGCACGGGCCAGGGAGAACAGCAAAGGGTGGTTGAGGAGCTGCAGGTCCCTGGAGGGTCTAAACCCCCACCTCAGTGGGGACAGGAAAGGAGAGGGTAGGGCTCAGATTTAGGATGTGGCTGGAAGAGATTTGGGGGAAGGCCAGGATGAGAGTTGTGCAGAGCCCTCTTCCAGACTTCCAGAGAGAGGCGGTTCAAAGAAGGGATCCGGGCCAGCAAGGCTCAGGAAATACATCATCCGGGCCCTGGTTAGCACTTTCCTGGACACTGGCAGTGCACGCATCTTCCTAGGATGCCCGGTCTCATGTGCTTTCTCTGCTGCAAAATGCCTGCCCGTATCCAGTGCCCATGGTCCCACTCTCACCCACCAGGAATGCAGGACCCCGCATACTCACGATGCTGATCCTTCATCACCTTGTGTTACATATGCACCCCTTCCAGTTTGAAGCTTATCTTTTAAGGTTCTTTAAGTTATCTACAGTGAGCAATGATTTTTCATTTTAACGGCTGAAATTAGGGCTTTTATGATTTGTTGTTTCTTGTTTGAGAAATCCCAACCCCAAGATCAAAAGATGTTCGATTCTATTTCCTTGTGGCTGAAGGTCCAAGCACACGGCACTATGCTGGTATTCGGGGACCTGTGCCCAGAGCAGGGGTAGGCAGGCTCTAGACATGCCATGCTGTCCCCTGATGCCAGGATGACCTCAAAGCAAAGGCTCTGCACAACCTTCAGGGTACCAGTCCTATAAACCCACTCGATCACACGGTGTAGCCCAAATAGCAGCCCATAGGCAGCTGTGACCTTCCTCTGCAGCTCGGGGTCCATATGCAGGACACCACGGAGTGTGAGGCCATGAGGATGAAGGCAGGTAGAAGCAGTACATCTTATGGCCATGTGCAGCCCAGCGTGCTAAGCACTGTCTGCTCAACACATGCTAGGGTCTGCCAGGGACCGTCTGCTGGTTGAGGCCAAGTCCTGCTTCAAAAGCCACAAAGCGGGGCTTTGTGACACTGGGTTAGCCTGCGTGCTCCTGGGGTAGGGCTCTAGGCCCTGAGGACAATGGCTCCACAGTGGATCCTGGGCTGCAGTGGAAGCCAGCAGGGCAAATGGCAACAGAGCCAGCTCCTGGCAGCTCCTGGCCACAGCCTCCAGGGGGGTGGGGGGCAGGGCGGGGACCCAGAGCAAACTGGGCAACTTGAAGCAAAGAGAGTCTGGCAGCCTCCCAGACAGGCTCCCAGACCCCGCCTGGGCCTGATTTTCCTGTTCTAGTCTTGATAAATATGCAGGGGCTCTGGCCTATCATCAGCAGGCTTTGGAGGCCATTCCTAGGCAGTGAACCGAAGCAAGGCCGGGGGAGACCTTTAACGGAACCGCATCCCAGGCTCTGCTTCCTCTCTTGGTTTGCAGGGCTCCCAGGGGAACTGCCCACCTGCAGGCCCAAACACCTGAGCCCTCCACTTGGCTTCTGGAGCCCAGAAGACGGAGGGGAGTGAGCAGCCAGAGCAGCAGGGAGGAGACATGCGGCTGAGTGTGTGGCGCTTGGCGGGTATTTTAAGAACCCGGAGCACATAGATGCTCCTCTGGCCTTTCTTTTCTTATAGAAGATGCTGAACTATAAATTTGCATCACCCTTGAACCGTAGATCCAGCCCAGTTTTTCCTCCACGGTTGCACATGAACGACACCAGGTTCTCACTTCTGCCTGCGTGCCCTGGCTGCCTGGCTCGACTTCCTGTTCACCTCTAAGTGATCAGACCTCTCCAGACCACAATCTCCCCTTCCCTTCTACCACAGGCAATGGCTCTAACCATTTTCAGTATAAAGTTTCCTACTTAAATCAGGCATGGGCATGGTGACACAAACCTATTATCTCAGCTTTCTGGGAGGTTGAAGCAGGAGGATCACACGTTTGAGCCCAGCCTGGACAACTAAGCAAAGCCCCAACTCAAAAAAAGCTTTGAGACTGTAGCTCAGTGGGAAGTCCCTGAGTTCAATCTCCACTGCAATCAGTTGATCAATCAATAGAAGGTTCTGGGTTAGCTCAAACTTGTCAGTAGACCGTCCTCCTCTGGGACCATTATAATTGACCGACATTGAATCTAATATCTACTAGGCTTGTAGTACACTAATTATATATTTGGCTTATGTAGAACACTCAATGGGTGAGAAAGTATGCGGCGATCAGCAACTGTGGACTTAGTAACTATATTATATGTAACTCTACCTGTATTTGACAGAGGCACACCTAGGTACATTCGAGCAGAGATGGCAAACGCATGCTAGTCGTGGGGGTGGAAGAGAGCAGAGACATGCATGTGAGTCTGCAGGTCCTCTGCCACAGCTCTTGCTTCTTGAAGCTGGACCCCAGCATCCTCCGGCACAGCAGGTCAGGGCCTTCTCTGGGTTCAGTGATAAAGAGGTCACAGGGCTCCCAGACGTTGTGCTAATGATGTGGGTGTGGCCGAGGCCACTTGCAGGCAGAGAAAGCACTTGGCAAAGCCTGTCCTTCATAGGAAGACTGCTTGGAGTCAGCGCCTTCCCTTTGGGGTCATATTCTTAGGGGGCAGGCGTTAGAAGTTCCCTTGAAGAGCCTATTTTGCAATTCATGGGGTTCCACAGTGCACAGATAGTGCACACTTACATGAACCATTTCAAGGATTAAGAAACCTCAAGAGTTCTTGCAGTTTTAAAAATCCATGGTTTATGATTTGCTTGGAACCTCCTGGACTTTGACTGCCTGGCAGAGCCATTCTGGAGGATGATAAAGTGTGTCCCCACCACCCCTGGGTGACCAACATGAGTGTGCTAGGCATGGTGGTAACTACATATGCCTGTAGTCACAGCATTATGGGAAGCTGAGGCAGGATGATCACAAATTCAAGTCCAGCCTGGGCCATTTAGAGAGATTCTGTCTCATAATGAAAAGGCACTAAGGATGTAGTTTAGTGCAGACCCCCCCTACCCCCTGTACCACAAAGAAACAAACATATAAACAAAAACCAAAATAAAAAGTAAGTATCTGTGAAAAATGTCACGGTGCCCTCTTGTGTTTCTGTCCTGAAATCTCTCCTCTCTGGGACCCGGGCTCAGGCTGCCCCCACCCATCCCCCTCTTTGACTTTCTTACCACTCTCTGACTTGTTTGCTCTGACCCAGCTGTGCTGGGCTCTCTGGCCCAGGGTGTTTGCCCTGACCGCGCCCTCTGCCCAGAGCTCTGCTTTTGAAGCCAGGTAGGCAAGTAACTTTCTGCAGTCTGTAATGGATCAAGAGAAAAGCATATTTCTATGAAACTGCTTTTATTTTCATACGACCTTAGATTAAGAAAATACATAGACATATATTAAAGTTTTCTCTTTTTCGAAGCAGCTTTAAGAAGAGGTTGATGATGCTTAGAGGGGTCCATTAGTCAGCTTTCACCAAGCTCTGGTACAATAACAACCTCAGAATCTCAGTGGCTAACAATAGCGAAGGCATTTATCACTGAAAGTACCTGCACCTCCAAAGCGCTGGGCTGGGCCTCGTTGTGGGATGAAGGATGAGCGATTTCCCTTGAAGGAGAATCTGACACGCAGAAGCCAGGGCCCCACTTCAGTCAATGTAAGGAGCCTCAGTGTGCAGTGGAGGCCTCCTCCAGCTACAGAAACACCAGGCTCTCGAGCCTCGCAAAGTGGGAGCAGGATGGAAGCTGTCACTGCCCCAGAGCAGCTGTGACAAAGCTCCCGCCTGGCCACTGAACCTGCCAACCAACGGGTGTGCGCTCATGTGCGCATGCGTCCACACATCGTACACACAGGCAGACTCCAGAGTCCCCCTGGAATGTTGGGGGGATTGCAGTATGTGGAGGTGAGGGTACCGGTGTTGCAGCCCATGCTCAACCCCTGAGAGCCCCAGTCTCCTCCCCAGCCTCTCACCTGCACCTCTTTACAGACAGCGTAAACGTCTCACCTGGGACACAGGGGTAGCTATTTCCCTTCCTTGAAAGAACTCTTATCTCAGCTGCAAGAAAACAAGTTTCTGAGTTGCTGGGAAAGGAAAGGGTGGGGCTCAGATATGAAAAGAATGAGGAGAGAACAGATGGCGCCTGCTAAGGCGACCAGATTTTTTTCCCCCAGTTAATCTGGGAATGACCTAATTTACATAGTATTTGCATAAATTTCCATTGCAAATAGAAGCTGTCCTAACTTCAAGTATACGGGAGAAAATAAATGAGATCAAGCCATCCTCTGTAATTGAGCTGAGCTGGTCGCACTGACTTCTGTGAAATGCGGGTCAGGCTGCTAAGGCCTGGCACGGAAGGAAAGAAGTGGCCGTGGTCTCAGCGCAAGAGGGAGGCTGCAGAAAGCTGCTCAACCTCCAGCTAGACAAGCCTCCTGCCTGCCTTCCACCCTCCTCCTGCTTCTCCTGTGCAGCTCTCCCAGGAAGGACCAGGAGATGGAGGGAGACTCAGAGACTAGGACTCTCGCCTCCACCACGGGGTCCCAGCCGGCACAGCACCAAAGGGAAGCGTGGCATCAGACACAGCCTCCGGCAGGCACACACATGGGGCCCCCGTGCAGAGGTGGGTGGGGCCACACCCTCACGAGCGCGCTCCCCTGGGGCACGCAGTCCTCAGGTGGGCAGTCATTTCTGCTGCAGCCCCACATCTGACTTCCGCCTGGCTATTTAGCTGTGCATTCTTTTGCCTTCATCCTCCAGTGCGTCCCAGTGCCGGGACGGTGGATCATCCTGCTCCCTCCTGGCCAGTCCCCACCTCCATCTCAGATTCAGATCTGGGAAAGCTGCCAGGGTGGTGGATTCCTGCACAGGTGATGAGGACAGGGCCCGGCTGCAGGCTGGGATGGGGTCCTGGCCAGCCAGGAAGATGCTGGCTGCTGGGGTGGTGCTTTCTCCAGGTGGCCACGAGCCTGCCCCTCCTGTGTCCTCTGCTGAAATATCCTTCATGAGTATGGACACAGGACTGTGGTCCCAAAGGCTCTGTCGCCCAGCCTCTCCCACTGATCCCTATGCATTTAGCGTCCTCTTGTGTTCCCTGCCTTCTTCAGAGCAGAGACCCGACTGTGGGAAGCTGTGTTCTGTGGGGTTTTTTTCTGATACACACCCTCATACTTGCCAGGCAGATGCTGTGCTGCTGCACACCCCATGTTCCCTGGCTTGAGGGTCCCCTAAGACAGTGTCTGCTGAGTCCTCAGCACCCACTCCATCCCTAAAGTGAAAGCCAAAAGGGCTCCTGGCTCCCTACCCTTCTGCTCCTCCCAAATCCAGCCCAGAACAGCTCAGATGCTTCATCCGGATGTAGGGGAGGAGGGGGATAAAACCCAGACCATGAAAACCAGAGCTCACCTAAGTACACAGAGAGACAAAAGAAAGCAAGAGAGGGGTGGCACTAGCAGAGCAAGGCGAGAAGAAAAGCCCGAATGGAGACTCGGAGCCCCGTGCCCTGTGGCCTGAGCACCCAGGGCTGGGACCCATGGGAACCTGGCCTGTGTTAGGCAAGTTCTATGTTCAGGTGCTCTGCGGGTGGCAGAGAGAGGTGCGGCCTTGCAAGGCCCCTCAAGAGCAGAACGCTTTCGTTGGGGGTCGCCCCATCTCGGCCTAAGAAACATCACTTTCAGCAAACTTTCTCTACATGGAGCTGGCAGCGAATGTTTTAGGCGTTGCTGACCAATCAGCCTCAAGTGCAGCAGCTCAGCTCCGCAGGCCATCGTGGCCCCAAAGCAGTCACAGGCAAGAGGCAAAGGAACAAGGAAAGCCAGGGTGCAATGCGCACAGGCATGGGCGTTTGCATCTCATATGACCGGTTGTCTTGTGCTGTGAAATTCATCTTCATCTTTGGAGTTTTAAAATTTTTTTCATTTAAAAAATGGTCCTCCTTTCACAGATCACATAAAAACAGGCAGTGGGCTGGACTTGTTAAGCAAACCCGAAGGCTAGGTTTTCTTTACTGCCAACAGGACTTGCTTGGTAGGAGATCCTCCCTTGGTGCTCTAAGGAGGAAGTTCTCTGAACACAGTTAAAATGAGATCCTTGTGATTTCTTCCTACAATTTTCCCTCTCTGCCTTCCTTTTTGTACATTTCTAGTGTTTTTCTTTTTTTTTTTTTTTTTAAGAATTTTTTTATTTTATTTATTTATTTTTTCTTGTTTCAGAACCTTTGTTTGTTGATTCACTCCTTTTTATGGCCGGCTCAGCCCACCCCGAGGGCAGGGCTGGCGCAGCATGTGGTGCCGGGGATCGAACCTCGGTCCCTGAAGCCGCCCAAGCTTCCCCAAGCAGGCACTTTAGACCACTGAGCCATCCCGACCCCTGCCATCTATTAGGGGGATGTGAAATTCAGGGACATGATTCTGGATAGAATAGAGTACAAAGGGTAAACCAGGACAGAGCAGAACTCAGAGTCCATCACTTAATAAACCGCCCGTCTTTATGAAGATGTGCACAGCTACATATATGCCAAGTGATCATATAAAACATGCCTGTCATGGCAGAGCATGGTGCTGTGGTCACCCATGGGGTGGGGCTGGGCTGTGGGCTCTGAGAGAGAGACATGAACAGGGCTGGCCGGCCATTGCCAAGCGTGGAATGCTGTCCCCTGGCCACAGAGCGCCTTCAGGATCCCTGCCCTCCCCTGGCCTTGCCCCTGTCAGCTTGGTGGCACTCAAGTCCTGCTTGCAGTCACTGGCAGTTGACTGTCCCAGAAGTGCTGCTGTCCAGCGAGCCTGCTGCTGGGTCCCCTTTGGGTTCTCTGGTTCATGAGACCGGTGTTCCTGTGATATGCGTCACACTCCATCTGCAACGTCCCCAAGTCGCTCATGGTTTGCGAGGTGTCATGACTGTGCTAAATGTCACTGTCCCTCAGGCAGCTCCAGTAAACTGGGATTCTGCGGCTGTCCAGCACCTATCAGGAGACAGGCAGTGGCCTCCTAATACGACCTCGGGCTGGAGCCTGAGGACAAGACGATACCCACTTTCTCTCCTTGCTCTCAGAGACAGTTTTGGTGCCATGTTTTGTTATTCTATTCTAGTATGACAAACAGCCGGCACACAGCTCTTCTACATTGTAAGCACCCTTCAGGCCCTGACAAGTACTGTCACCTTCCTATTTTTCGTACCCTACATGTTAATTTGAATATGGACAGAACGGATGTTAATAACTCAACAAAGAAGCTTTTCTATATATATTTTAGGGACAGGTCTATAGGTGTTCAGGGTCTCACTACTAGATTGGACTCCTAGTGATCTGCCTGTTTATAGCCTCCTAAGAGCTGGGATTACAGGTGCACGCCTCCACGTCCAGGCTCAGTGCACCCTGGGGGTGGGATCAGCACAGCAGGCCCAGGGATAAAACCCCTAGGCCCTACTTGCAGGCACTTTAATCTGCTGACCTGTTTGTTTATTTATTTTTGCAGGACCGGGGATTGAACTCAGGCCCTTGCACTTGCCAGTCAAGCGCTTATTCTACTGGGCTATTTCCCCAGCCTCCTGCAAACAAGCTCTTTGCAGTGTAGCTGAACAGACGTGTTTCTGGAGAAAGATGCACGAATGGGCAGCATTTCCCAAAAAGGATCCTGGGCAGGGCCCTCCTAGCTGGGGAAACCCCTGGCAGGCACCATGCAGGAGGAGAGCCCAGCGCAGCTGCCCTTTGGGCATCTTCACATAAATGCACCCATCTCCTTCATGATCCACCATTCCATGAAGTGTCCCTTTCCCTCCTGTACAGACACCTGCCAGACACTGGGCTAAGGCCAGTGACGAGCCAGCCCCCAACCACAGGTGACAGCTGACCAAGCCAGTGCAAGAACATGCTAGTGATCTCTAATGGATGAAACCCAGAGGCCAGGCTTCCAGGTGCACCCAGCCAGTTTCCAACAACCTGGCAGGCTCTGGAGCCCACGAACAAGCCAAGGAATGCAGGCTGGGCCTGCGCTGACTCATGCCCAGGGTTGGAAGCACTGGGCCTGAGGTCTGAGATTCCCAGTTTGAGGACTCCTGGAGTCGCTGGAAGCTGGAGCAGTCAAGCAGGCCAGGTTTACCCGCTTGCAGTGAGATGGGGCACAAGGAGCCTAAGCTGATAGGGACACCCCCAGGGCTTGCTGAGCCTTTGTCACCTCAAGCTAGCTCAGCAGACCGGTGTGTGAAGCCCAAAGAACAAAGCAGAGGGCCCTCCTGGATGCTCAGCTGTTCCTAATTAGGGAGGTGACTAGCAGGTCTGGGACTTGCCTTTGTCCTCTGCATAACAAAGAAGTGAAGTACAAGACCTCAAAGTTCTCCCAGCGCAGTTTTTCCTCCCTAAACTCAGTCCACCTGCAGGATTATTTTGAGGACTAAATTACAGGAGCTGTATGAACCATTCCCAAAGGGAAGGCACAAGCACATCAGCGCCCACAGAAAGGAAGGAGTGTGTGAGCAGGGACCTGCCTGGGCCGTCACCTCCCAGGTCCTGGACTCTCCTCAAGGATTTCCTGACTCTTCAGATCACTGATTTAAGGCAAACCTGGCCAAGCCCAGACTAGCTCTCCTGGCGCCTGGGCTTGGGGGCCTGTCCTGCTGACCAGGAGAGGACCCGAGACAGTGTGAGTGGGGGCGGGGCTCTTCCTGGGGCCCATCCCTGTGCCATAAGCCTGCATCCAGTGACACTGAGCAGCAATATGCCTGCAATAAGACACCACACTGGAGAGTGGCAGATGGTTTCCACCTATCAGTGCCCACCACGTTCCTACCCGGCGAATGGCCCTCACCCAGGCCAGCTGCTGCCTTGGCTGTCATCATATCTAGAACCAGTTTGGCCTGGGGTACCTAGAACCAGGGGAACAGAGCTGGAGGGGACTCCCATGGTATATGACTCTGAATTCTCTGTCACCCTCACTTGAAATGGCTCTGAAGTGCTGGGAGCCGCTGGAGGTCTCTGGGGACAAAGGTCTAAAGGTTTCCCTGAGAAACTCCACCTAGGCTGCGACATACCGCACATGCTTCCCAACTGCTGCAATCCTGTTTAATGTTCACACACCACCATGTGGCAGTCTTCCTGTCTTTGTCACCATCCCCCTTTTACACAGGAGGAAACAGAAGTTCAAGGATGTTAGTCAACTAATTCAAAGTCACAAATTAATAATGGCAGAATCAATATTTGAAGCCAAGTGGATCAAGCAAAGCCTACTCCCTTAGCTGCCAAGCTATGTCTTCTCCAGAAGGGAAAAGGCCGCTTGCTGTTGTCCTCCCAAGCTGGAGACTACCTTTGGTTTGAGACACTTATTTACCAGAGACACTCCAACAGGTCACCAGTACGTAGTGGACTAAAGAAATTAAACTCCCAGAAAGATCCTACAACTTGGAAGAATTAACTACCAAAGTTTGGGAAGTTGTAATTCTAAGATTCTAGGAGCCTTTAAATACAAAACGGACTTTAACTTTAGTAATTCCATTGCAGGTCTTGGCAGGAGATAGCCCCTGGGAAGCCATCAGCTTAATGACCCAACCAGGAACAGTCAAGGCAGGCAAAGGGGAGTTTTGGACAGTCGGCCCTCCTCCTTGGATTCCCCCCTCTGCCCCCATAGTGGGTAGAGCTGTCATACCCTCGATTCTCGACTTAGCTTTAAAGGGCTTGGGTGTCTTTCAGGTCACCAGACCACATAGTCAGCTGATAGAGCTTCCCACGCTTCCATGGGGCCTGGTCTGAGACAGTGTCCTGGGCAGAGTAACCAAAGTTTTCTGAAAGCACTTTGGTTTAAAACACAAATTCTGGAGGAGCCTCAGAAGATGAGCGCAACCCTGAAGAATAAATTAGAAATAAGCTAGATGGCAGCATGGTGATCTTCTCAGGGCTGCTCCCAGAGCCAGGGGAACTGACAGGCCACAGGTGGCCCTGGTCCAGCTTGGGAGAAAGGATCTGAAGGTGCTCAACTCTTAGCTCTATGCCCAATGTCCAGCCCATGGAAAGTTTCACTGTGAGGATGTGGGATGTATGCTCCGAGTCAGAGAAGAGTGTTAGCCACTCCGTCCCTCTGGCTCGTGGTCCCCAAAGTAATGACCTAAGTTAGACAACAGCCAGTAAGTGTGAGGCAGAAGGGAGAGAAGTATTAGAGGTCAAGCCCGTCCTCCACACTTATCCTCCCACCCCACCATCATCTGGATTTCATTCTACTGTTGCTAGGGTAGGAGAATATATCAAACACATCAGTCATGGGAAAAGTCTTATCTACAATTACAATTCCTGGCTAACAATATCTCCCCATCATAACTCCCACATTTCCTATGATACACCCCACCCTACCCCTGGCCCAAGTGGACAGGAGGGAGATATGTCTTGGCCCATCTGCCTAACTAGAGACAGGTTAGAGTGTCTAGCATGCTCCAGCTCAACCAGTGCTGCTGAAAGGGGAGTTAGAATTAGCAATTAGATCAATCAATTATCTTTCCCTCTTAGGTAACTTTAGACATAAAGAGAACATGAGCCAACTGGTAGCAGAGAAGAATCACAGAGATGCACTTGGAAGAGGTGAGGAAGAAAGCAGATGCCGAGTCACTTGATGCCAGAGCCCAGACCCAAACGGTTCTGCACACCGGCTGGCAGCATAGCCTTCGCAGGTGGACAGCACATTGTGCTCCAGGTGGGAAACGTGCCTCAGGTGGTGATGGAGGCTTTATATTGTTGCAACAGTGTTTGTCAGACCGAATGTTGAGAGAAATGCTTCAGGTAGAAGAAGAGGATCCCAAGATGTACACTGCAGGAAGAGGCAGAATACAAGGACCAACGTGTGCCAACGCCACCACATGTGCCCCGGGATGTGTGAAAACTTCATCCTGTTAGTATAGATAGAGGTACTTGCAACCTGTCTTAGTCTGTTTTCTGCAGCTTTTACAGAACGCTGAGGCTGTGTGATCTTCAAAGGAAAGGGATTTGTTTGGCTCACGGTTCACGGCTGGAAAGTTTAAGATTGAATGTTGATTGGCTTCTGGTGAGGATCTCTTACTGCTGCTACTCATAGAGGGTGGGCACTTGCAGGAGAGAGAAAAAGGGAGCCATATTCCTAGGAGATTGACCTGTTTCTGTAGGAAAAGCATTCGTCCACCAGAGGTCGCTAGCCCAGGGACCCGCCCATACCCAGGGAGCCGGAGCCTGATACTGCTTCCCCACAAGCAATCTCCAACGTGAACCTCCACAGGGCTGTGCCATGTGCCAAGCGGAACAAAAACAAAACGGTTGTTCTCAAGTAAAAGACACAGGCTCAAGGAGTTGCTGAATGCATTCTACAAGGAGAGATGTCATTTGGTCCCTCTGAAGGCTTGCCAAAGAGCCTAGTATTTGAACGTGTGCCATTGTATTAGTCAGAAACCTTCTGGTTTCAGTAACAGGAACCCAACTCAAATTAATTTACAAATGGATCTGATGTCTTCTATGATAGACAAATCTTAGGATAACCCTGGCTTCAGCTATGGCTCAATGCGGCTGTTCGGCACCATCAGCCTTGCTCGAGTTGGTGTTATTCCTTAGTCGGCAGGCTCTTCTCACACTCAACAAGGTGGCCAACATTGGCTCCATGCTACGCTTATGCTCACCTCCGCCCAGCTTAGCAGCCTCAACAGGAAAAAACAAAAACAGTGTCCCAGGTCTAGAGTACATGTCCCAGGGAGAGCTCTCATTGGTCAATCTTGGGACATGTATCCATCACCAAACCAATCACTAGAGCTGGGGAGAAGCAGCATCTGATTAACCAGGCTTAGACCACGCACTATTTCTAACATGATGTCAGCCCAATGAGAACATAGGTCTTAACAATAGAAAATGGTTGTTGCTGGAGGGATTTCTTTTTTCTTATTTTAAAGAGAAATAAGTAATTTAAAAGGTCATACAAAATTTCAGCCAGGCATGGTGATGCATGCCTGTAATCCCAGCACTTGGGAGGTGGAGGCAGGAGGATCAGCATGAATTCAAGACCAGCCTGGTCTACAACAGTGAATTCAAGGCCAGCCTGAATTGTATAGTGAAACACTGTCTCAAAAAGACCAAAAAATAAAATAAAAGAAAAAAATAAAAAGTTAGACAAAATTTCAAAGTAATATAGTAGGAGAGTGACAAATACATTGCATATTGACTTCCCTTCTGTGGCTGCCTGCTGCTCAACCAAATCCCTAAGATTTGAATTCTACCTATGCCCTAAGCACCCTGCTGACACTGGGCACACTGTGTCCCACGGGGCCAGCCGACAAATGAATGAACCACAGCTTAAACAGAGTGAAAGGCAGCAAGAAAGGGAACAGAAACGTCAGCGTGCTATTACACTAGAAGACATGCACAGTGTTTATGCTAAACAGACTTACTGAGCAAGGTTCACTGTGGAGGGCTGGCTGAATAGCTCAGCAGATTAAAGCACCTGCAAGCAGGCACAGGTGCAAGGGTTCCAGGCCTGCTGTGCCCAGCCCACCCCCAGGACACTCTGAGATGGCAATTGAGACTGGGTAGGGTGGTGCACGCCTATAATCCCAGCTCTTGGGAGGCTGTGAACAGGTGGATCATTATGAGTCCAATCTAGTAGTGAGAACCTGAACACCCTGTAGACCTTTCCCTAAAAACAAAACAAAACAAAATGAAAGGTCACTGTGGAAACCAAGGTCTCAGAACTAGTAGAGGACGGTTATCATATTTTCTGCACACTTAATCCAATAAGAATAGTCTCTCCCTGGACAATGTATTTGTGTAAAAGTCACTAAGACACACACCATTAAACACTTGGAGTGTATTTCACAAATGAAAAGAATAGGGGCGGAGGAAGGAACAGCCACAGCCCGGGCAGTGCTGAGGTGGATGCAGACAACTGGAGACGCAGGGCAGTTGGGTCTCCACGGGCCACGGTCCCCATCCTTAGGGGATGACACGCATCCTGGGAGGTTGACATGTTCCACAAAGGGGAGCTTGGGGCCCAGCGGAACACAGACTGTGACAGCCAGGGAAGAAGCGGACGTCTGCTGTAGACTTGGATAAGCCCCCCCACCCCAGCTGCCCTGCCGCCTGGCGCCCCGAGTAGCTAGCTAGTCACACAGCCCCACAGACCATAAATATTTCGCGTGATTTTTAAATAACACATTGTTAAATGTGATTGCTTGGCTGCAGCACTGGGATTTTCAGAGTACGGTGCTAACTCCGCCACCTGCGTCCACTACACACAAATGTATCTATCAGACATCACACGTGCTTGTGCCAAGTGGGGACCAGATCCCAGCAATGTCCAGTGAAAAGTATCTCACCTTGCTCCCTACGTGTGTGCCCGAGACGACAGGTGTTTACAGTTACTAAGTAGACCTGTAAGTTGCATTAATTAATTTCTTTTCATTGATTATATTGCAGCCCCCACGCCTCTGGGAAATCAAAACTTGGCCTCTCCCTCCCGCATGCCCACCTCTGGGTGTGGACCCCTTAGTTTCCTTATCCGTCAGTACCCCACCGGACCATTAGGTGTCGCTGCGAGCCCAGGAGAGCGAGGCCTCCGCTACCAGGGCTGGGCAGCTCGGTCTGTTTTCAATTCACATGCTGTCAATTTTTCCCCAAAGCCCCAGGGGTGTGCTAGGAATTTTTATTTCTTGAGAATCCTTGTGACTCAGCTGCCCTTTGTTGGCCCTACTCGAAAGGATGAAGGCTGCGCTTGCTGCTGCCAGCCCCGGGCAGGCAGCTTCTGGGCGGGAGACTCCGGGCCCAGCTCCTGCCTCTGCCTCTAGTCCCCCTTTCTTCCTCTGCAGACCCCTTTGCTCTTTCTCTACTTGTGCGGATGACACCAATGAGCGACTTGGAGCCAAACCCCTCTCAGCCCCTGCAGATTTCCAGGCTCCCAATAAACCAGCTTGGAGAGCCACGTGCCTCTCCCCACAGCAGCCGCGGGATTGAAGGGGTGTCACGGGGGCCCAGCTCTGGCTGTGTGTGTGATGGGGGCGGGGGGGGGGCTCAGACCCCAGGTGTAGTCCCCAGGGACTTGAAAGTCAGACTTGCTTTCACACCCTGGCCTCCTTTCTACTCAGCATCTGGGAGCTCCTGGCGAGTCGCTTGGCCTCTGAGCCTCAGTGTGTGCGAGGCCGTCCCTGCAGGGGGCTTACGACCTGGCACAGAGCAGGTGTCCCATAAATCCACAGCGATTCTGATTATTGCTGCAGGGACCCTGACACAGACTCCATGACACACACTCGGCCAGTCATGGAATCGGGACTCCATTCCCCTGGTCCACGCACCAGAACCTAAGTGTTGTCACGCTCTCTGCTCGAGTCAGCAGTGAGCAGCCAGTGCAGAGCCCCGCTGGGAGCCGCCCTACTGCACTGCCCTGGCTAGCTTGGCCCTATGCCCGGAGAGCTGTCCCGGGCGGCACCGCAAAGCCCTCCCCCGGGGGGTAGTTGGTCCCGCCCTCCAGACCACCAGTCTGGTCTGCCATTCCCTGGCTCGTCGCTGCTGCGGTTTGGAGGAGTGGCCAGAATGCTGACCCGGGGTGCCCTGCAGCTGCTCTGCAGGCATTTGGGCCACACAGCCTGGAGAGCTAGAACAGGGGAGGAGAAAGGAAGAGCTGGCTTCTCCCGGAGGAGGAGGCCTGGGCCACGCGCCAGAATTTAAGTGGGCAGACGATGGACAGCGCCCCTGCTGGCCAACTTCGGTAACTTCAGCTCCTTTCCATTCTGGGAAGAGGCTCCTACTCTATCTTGCTTGGTCCTGAACGAGAACGCTTTTGCTAAGCAACAGATAGGTAGGGAATTGTATAGGACACGGAAAAGCATAAAAACCAGTACTCTGGGCTAGGTAAGACTTGCGGAGCCCCCAGGCTTGGTAGGAGGAGACGCTGTCAAAGTGTGTCCTGGAGCTGTATGGACTGCACCTGTGAGTTCAAACTCGTGCAACTGTGAGCGGCCCTGGCTCTGGGGCAGAGGCTCCACTGAAGGTCCAGTCTCGTGGCATCCTTTCCTGTCAGCCACAAATCATGGGCCATGGCTGAGCCCTCCCCACACAGACTGGGAGAACACCCCACAGGGCTGCAGATCCTGCCCACCCTCCTCGGGCTATGTGGGACTCAGGAAAAGTCTGGGTAGATGCTCTACAGCTGGCGTGGAGCTCGTCACGGTCTGCAGGAAGAGCACGTGGAGCCCTCATGCACTACCACTGAGGAGGCAAAACGAGAAACACTTGGGCACTTTCTCACATAACCCTGCAGGTATTGTGTGACCCAGCAGTCTAGGTAGATGCCCAGGGGAAGGGAGAACAACCTCCATCCGGGGACTTGTGTGTGAGTGCTTAGGTAGCATCGTTCCTTGCCAGGTTCAGCCAAATAACCACCTGGACAAATAAGCTGAGTATCCATCCACTGAGCAATGAACAGATAAACCAGACAGGATAACCTGTCCTATTATACAGCCATAAAAAGTAATGAAGCCAGGATACCCCTACAGTACGGACTAACCTCGAAAACATTATGCTAAGGGAAATAAGTGAGATGCAGAGGGGCCAATGCTGCGTGATTGTATTTATCGGACATGCCCAAACAAGTCAGTCTGTAGAGACAGGACATAGATTCATAGGTGTCGGGACCTGGGTGTGGGGAATGGCTACCAATGCAGGTGAGGTTTTTGCTGGAGCTAATGAAAATGTTGGGGAATTATATTGTGGGGATGGCTACACTAAAACTTTTGTGAATACACTAAAACCTACTGGATTCCACGGTGCATGAATTAAACCACAGCAGAACTGTTATTTAAACCAAAAGATCCTTAGCATGCCAGCTGGAATGTGCTCCCACTGTGGACAAACAAATGAGATGGCCGTGCAGGACGGAACTCTTGTGAGCTTCGCCTACAAATCAGATTAGCCAGCTTCCATCCCTCGGCTGCGCCCTGCAGAAGGAGCTGCAGCAGCACTGCATGCTGGAACTCAAGCTTAGGAACAAGGCGCCCATGCCGTGTGCCACTCCCGCAGCCCTGCCTAGCAGGCAGCACACAGGAAGCAACCCATGCTCCTCAGCCTGCGTGCGTGCCTCAGTTTCCAGACTTATAAGGGTGAGTCAGGCATGGTGGTGCCCACCTGTAACCCAACATTCTCAGAGGCTGAGGCAGGAGGATCGAAAGTGCAAGCCCAGCCTAGGCAACTTAGTGACTTAGTGAGATCCTGTTTCAAAATAAAAAAGTAGATAAATGAAAGGGTCAGGGCTGTGTGGCTCAGAGCAGAAGCTCTAGACTCCAGAATCCCTAGTACAAAAAAAAAAAAAAAAAAAATCAGGCATCATGTTCCCAAATCTAAAAATCAAGACTGATCATTACATTTGTGCCCCAAGGGACAAGGGAAACACCATTTTAAGAAGGGAATGTCTTTACAGCTTTAGGCCCAAGGCTCTGGATTTCTAAGCCATATTCATCTCTCCTCGTCTCCCCAAACACAGTTTTCCTGGGGGACTCATAAGTAAAAGTTAGGGGCTTTCCTGTAGTCAGCCCCTACAGTACAGAAGGCACTCATCAGAGCTGTGCTTTCATCGGGGGCAACCTCACACAGCAGGAGTCCAGACCTGGGCCACCTGCCAGGGCCAGCTCCCTCTTAGTCCCGGCAACATTGTCAGGGATCCCAGCAGCAAGTGCAGGTGGCAGGAATCTGCGGAGGCTCTCGCTGCCAGGACACCCACAGAAGCAGTGGGTGGGTTCAGCAGGGGCAACGGATTGTATCACCACCAGGCAGCTCCTACCGAGAGCGTCTAGCCCAGCGTTTGCTGGTGCAGGAGTCAGGCCCAAGAGTACACCGGCCTTCATCTGTATCTACGACTGCTTCTGAAAGCAGGAGGTGGATGGGTGTAGGTGTCCCCTGTCCCTCCACCTTGCTGCCTGGCCCCAGCTCCCCCAAGCATCTTATCTGGCTTATCCAACAGCTACCTCATGGGTCTCTCTCCTTCCACCCTTGTCCCCTCCCATCACATTAGCAAATCAGAAAATGCCCTGGCAGGGCATAAGCTCTGTCACACCTCTGTTCACAGCCTGCAGTGGCTCTGGTCATGCTCAAAGTACAAGCTAAGGTTTTGACAGTGACTGTGGGGCCCTGGGTCATGTGAAAAGCCACTACCCACTGCAGACCACCTGTACTGATGCCCCCATGCACACAGACATGCCTCTGCACCTCCTGCACCCCTCTCTGAAGTCAGCCTCCGGGTCCGTGCACTCCTTGCTATCCCCAGCTGGCCCAAGTCCCTGTGCTCTGTGCCCGGAAAGCTCTTCCTGGGTACCACAGGGCCCTTGCTCACTCTTCTACTGCTTGACTCTCCCCTCACCAGCAGGTCTTCTCCCCTACATACTAAACATGACCACCCCATATCTGTAGCCCTTACCCTGCTTGCTTTCACAATTATCATCCTCAACATTTCTTATACCACATTTATGCAACAAAGCTGTTGGTCAGTGTGCTCAGTAGAAATAAACAAAGAGCAACCAGTAGACAAAAGCAAAAATGGTCTCAAGCTTACTATTGCAAAGGAGTCAGCCAACCTGACCCGCAGGCAGGCAGAGGAAAGGGCTGAGCCTTCAGCGGGGAAGGGAGGAACAGCTGAGGGTTTCCAGCCTGGGGAGGTCGGGCTGGGCGACCTGGGGGCTGGGAGTCCTCTGTGATTGGTGCATCTGATTCTCTGCAGTTGATTCCAAGTAGGAAACCAACAGAAAGTATAGAAGCTATCAATTTCTAATAGGGCTCAGGGTTATAGGAGTGTTTGCCTAGCTTTCTAGATTGTTATTAGAGATGGCAGTCTGGGCCTGGCAAGTCCATTCTGATGCAGGCCCTGGCTGGGCGGTTCCTATAGGCCAGCCGGAAGCTCCCTGGGCAGGTTGTTGCAGTATGGGGTTGGAACTCCATTTATCCAGTGGCCCAGCCAGTGTCTGCCATCCCTCACCAGAATGCATACATGAAGAACTCTGTGCTGTTACTGCTGGATGCCCAGAGCCTAGAAGAGTGCTGGGTACCTCGTAGGCCCCATGTAACTATTCCTTGTTGGTTATGATAGTATTTATAAAGCCCTAGATAGAAAACTTCTGACTACTATAACTGGGTAAGAAAAAAAAAAAAAAATCAACTATGAGCCTGCTCTGTTCAATCCCATTTTGCAAACCCATGAGAGTGCTGGCTACCTACCCAGGCGGCTGCCCCACAGTCCTCCGGACAAGAATTAGCTAGAAATGGACTCAAACCCGTGCATGGCCTTTGCTCAGAACAACTCTCCCACTTCAATTTGTCTCTGCCATCAAAACCCACTCAGGCTCCAGGCCTTCATTATGCTTTCGGAGGCTGGCTGGGCTGGCCGGTCTTATCTTCCTCCAGCACTCTCGTAGTTCTTGAAAAGTGTACTTGTGGTGGCTAGCTTGCCTTTCCTCTTTTTTTTTTTTTTTTTTTTTCCAAGCTAGAGTACTGCTGAATTCCTCAGGCTAGCCTTGAACTAATGACCTCCCTACCTTGGCCCCCTGAGTAGCCGGGGATTAGAGGTGCATGCACTGTGCCTGCCTCTTGGTTGTGTCTTCTCAGCCCGCCTGGTGGGAGCCGCATCTTAGGCCTGGATGATCTGAGTCTGCCCCAACCCACGGCTGAGCTTTTCCTTGAGATCCAGACTAAATGTCTTCCTGACTCAGACCCTTCCACCTTCCACACAGGAGTCACCAGGCTCAGGGCTGTTGTCTGGAGCTGAGGTCATAGGATGAGGTCATGCAAGACTGTAGCCCACCCGAGGAATCTCAGCTACTTCCCCATAAAGGCTCCCTGTTAACTTCCTAAGTACTTATAACAAATGGCTGCGAGACTCCATGCTTGGGTTAATTTATCTCTCACACAGAAACCCGAGGAGTTGAGAAAGCAACGGACAGGGAAGCAGGCTTCTCCAGGGAGCCCCCTACCGGGCCCATGTGGCTGTGCAGCTGGTCGGCAGGTGCCATGTGCTGGGCCTCAACTGCCACGGTCCCTGGCCCTGGCCCTAGCCCTGGCAGTCACCAGCACCTGAATGAGTGAGAGGCCTGGCCGCATACACTGAGTCGGAAACAAGACACACCGGGCCAAAATGGTGGTCATTCTCCGTGTTTACTCATTTGGTTGCTTAATTTTCTCAGCCATCACGAATGGCATTAAGTAAAAAGGCCAACAATGGAGCCACCCAGGTGGAAGAGGGGTCTTTGGAGCAGAAGCAGCATCAGTGTTTTCCATCCAGGAACCACACACACTTTCTTTCCTTGCTCGCAGGCCCAGAGATGAAAGCGGTGCTGTCTATGGAGCGCGGGAAACTCCGGCCCCAGCCCTGACCCACTCCACCCTCCGCAGTGCAGCCTGACCCCTGCACGCGCATATGCCCCAATCTCATCATGAACCAGAGCAGAAAAGGTGGACACAGGCGACTACCAAGCCATCCATGCCTGGGGCCTTGGGGGAAACCCAAGATCACACGGCTGCTGAATTCATTTCATTTCATTCAGGTAATTCTTTTCTCTTTTTCCGTCCTGGCACATTTAGAAACCAAGTGGTCTTTGTCTGGACCTCACATTCCTGGATCCCTCTTCATCACACAGCCAGCTATGCAAAAGGGACAGCGATAGGCAGAGGTCTTCCCTGGAGCCTCCACTCCCATCCCAGGTCTTCGGTTCCACTGCGCCCACGTAGGGCTGGGAGGGCAAGCAGCTGTGCCCAAAGAGGACACCGAGCTGTGCGTGTGAGCCCAGCCTCCAGGAAGTCCTTCCCGAGCCAGCTTCAGCCCATCAAGCACAGCTCCCTCTGGGCCTGCAGCTCTAAGAAGGGCAGCCACCCCTTCCCACCCTGCTTGGTGGGTGTGGAACCAGTGACTCAGATCCCTCCACCTGCTCAGCACCCTGCTACTCACCTCAAAGCAAGCACCAAAGCACAGTGTGTTAGTCTGGGCCCCACAGACTTGCGAGGTCTTAAATCAGCCATCAGCCATCAGCCACCATACCTGCTCTAACTGCCTCAAATGCATCACTCAGTCTGCTTTTGCAAACTTTCAGCCCCATTCATGGGATTCCTGTAATGCAGTGATAGGGCACTGTCATGGGCTAGGCCCTGGGTTCAGGCCCCAGCACTACAAAGGAAGGAAAAAAAAAAAAAAAAAAAAAAAGCTGCTTCCAGTCCTTGCTCATGCACTGATGATGCATGCCTGTAATCCTAGCACTTAAGAGGCTGAGACAGGAAGATCGCCCAGAGTTTGAGGCCAGCCTGGGCTACAAGGTAAGTTCAAGGCAGCCTGAACTGCACAGCAAGAGTCTGTCTCAAACAAATCAAAATAAACAAAAAAGATCAGGCCTGCCCGAGGTCAGAGCCAGGTTTCACAAATCTTGCTCTCCCTTGGGAAGTTGTGCTGGCTCAGGCAGACAATGGACAAGCAAGAGCCCTGTCCCTGTTGCAGGGCAGGTCCTGCCTGTCGTCCCCAGGTACCACGGACCTAGAGGTTATCACTCACCACCCCCCGGAAAGGGGTTGCTCTCCAGGATCATCACTTTGTCCTTTCTGGTGTTTTGTTTTGTTTGTATTTTAGGGCAGGGTCTACAGGGTGTTCAGGGTCTCAACTACTAGATCAGACTCATAGTGATCCACCTGTTTACAGCCTCCCAAGAGCTGGGATTACAGGCGAGCAGCACCACACCTAGTCTCTTCCTGGTGGTTTTGGACAGTGCCCCAGTGGATAGGGTGCAGGCCTGGGAGGCACAGGGCACTTGTTCTCTTTCCTGAGACACTTACTACAAGCTGTCATTTCCTATCTCTTAGGGCACCACGGCTCTCAGTTCTCATGCTTGAGCAGCAGAGGGGAAGTCTGAGGTGTATGGTCCTGGGTGACCCAGGGGCAGAGTGAGAAGGAAAGGAGCAGCTCCTTGTAAAGATGGTGTTGCTTCTTCTTTGAGAATAACAGATCTCATTTCAGGAGTCTTAACACAGGAAAAAAAAAAAACAATACCAGGATGGCTAAAATTAAACGACTGAGACTCTAAAGTATTGACAAAAAAAAAAAAACAGCACATGGAACTCTGAGTCTTTGCTGTTGGAGTGAATTCTGGAGCTACAACCTTGGGGTTCCTTGGAGGTCTACAGCCATGGCCCCAGCAGCCCCCCTCCTGGATATATATGCTCAGAAGCAATGAATACTTATGTTCACCAAAACAACTACAAAAATGTTTGTAGTGCTGTAACTCATAATAGTAAAAAAGCTTGAAATAGCACCCAAATGAATGGATAAATAAATTGCAGCCCAGTCTGCCAAGGGGCATCAGACACTGCGGTGAAGGAAACCGAGCCATGGCTACACAGTGCTGCGGGGAGCCGGCTCACGGACGCAGAAGGAAGCCAGTCATGGACGTGTACACTGCACGGATCCATTTATATGAAACTTGACAGCACAAAACCAGTCCCTGATGACGAAGCTGAGAATGGTGCCTACCACACGGGGTTGTCTACACAGGGCCTGGTGAAGCACCCCAGCTCTGTGCATTTTCATCACCATAAGTTATACCTCAGTAAGAAAGGGATAGAAGAAGGCGTCGTTGAGCCTTCCGATCCACAGGAGTGCAGCTCGCTGGTTCTTCATCCATGTTTTCATGCTCTGCGTTTGAGAAAGACCTGAGGTGACTCGTAGAGGTATTTATAAGCAAAGTTGGGGGATGCTCAGGTAAGAACAGAATCCTGGATGAAACCAAGTGTGAGGGTCAGAAAGACCTGTGTTAAACCAAAGAGAGCTCTCTGGAAGCTGAGGCAAGAAGAAACGGCAATTCTGTGTCCAGGACCCAGCAGTCCCAGTGGGTCAGAAGCCCAGGAGTTCTGAGCCTCAAGACATGCTCCTGGCCTTTGCAGAGAGCAGCAACTGTGCCATTGCTCAAACCCCTTGTTGTTGTTTGTTTGTGTGTTTTAATTTTTTTTTTTTTTTGTCTTTTTGAGACAGGGTCTCGCTATGCAGCTCAGGCTGGCCTTGAGCTCACTTTTGTAGCCCAGGCTGGTCTCAAACTCGCACCGATCCTCCTGCCTCAGCCTCCCGAGTGCTGGGATTACAGGCGTGCGCCACCACACCCGGCTGGTGTTTTAATTTTCTGAAGCATCACATTCATCCTGGATGCTGAATGCCTTCAGCCCACATCTCTGCACATGTGGCTTTAGGAAGAGGCAGAGACCCCTGCCATGGGAGCTGGCCTGATACCACACTTGGCTAAGTGCGGCCTAGAGGGTGCCCTGCGTGCGAGGGCTCGGGTTCTGAGCTTCAGGGTGCGTGCGGCTTGCCACCCTCGCTTCTGGCGCCCAGACCGGCACACTAGGCACGCTCTTTGCTCCTCAGCCGGTGTCCTTCCTGCCTGGTGCTGCCGGGCAGCCCTGGTCCTTCACCCGCCATGATCCCGAGAGAGGCAGCTGTGGTTCCAGGGACACCGGGCTCCTTTCTTGCTGGCCTCTGAGCTGGGGGATCTTTCCACTTTCTGGCTCCGGTCTTTGTGTTGAATTCATATATTTCCCCAGTCACTAGGAAGGAGGAAGACAGCAATCATATAAACTAAAGAATTCAAATAATTCTGTCTCACCCCACCTCTCACCGGCTCCGTTCCAACTGCCAAGTAAAGGACGCGTGCCAGAGCATGTGGATCCCGGCCAGGAGGCGCACTCAGAGGGGCACGTGCTTGCCACCAGCCTGCCCTGCCCCCAGGCTATGCGGCCTGGTGGCACATGCCACACCTCTGAAGATGGGAAGGTTTGGGATAGTCTCGATGCCGTCGCCCTTGCCAGATGAGGATGCTGTCATCCTGGCATGTCTGCCTCTTTGTGGATACTGGATAAACAAAGACCTAATGGTCCTAATGGGTTTACCCAGGACATTAGGCTTGTTTGTTTTTAAAGACCCCCTGCTATAAAAAGGAATTCACTGAGCAAGGAGGAAAAGGCTTTGCTTTTTATTTATGTTAGGGGAGCCGAGATTTGTAGACACAGACACAAATCTGGACCCACTGCAGATGATGTGAGCAAGCCGCTCTTATTGTGCTGTAGCCAACACAGACTAATTGACGTGTTTGCTCACATGAGGCCACTTGGCTCCTCTCTCTCCTTTTCTTTTTGTTTCTTCCTTTTTTTTTTTTTAC
Organism: Myocastor coypus; assembly: GCA_004027025.1. NCBI lineage: Eukaryota > Metazoa > Chordata > Mammalia > Rodentia > Myocastoridae > Myocastor > Myocastor coypus. Next base: position 72,163 of record PVJA010005499.1, read on the forward strand.
ATTTTTTTTCGATGTTGTTTAATTTTCTCAAACAAACAAAAGCTGCAAAGGTCCTCCCAGCATTCACCGCGGCCCGTGGCACTCAGGGCAGGCCTGGCTCCCGACGCCCTACACCACCTCTTGCGCAGGCTCTCACCAGCGCTCCTGCTAGTGTGGGTGCATTATGGTAACAAGTGCCTAATAATAGAGGGAAATTTCATTTCAGTAGCAGCAGCTTCTCGCTGGAGAGGCGCCATCCTCCTTTCGAGGAGGACTGGGGCGTGCGCCTTGGCGCGTGGCAGGGAGCCAGCGCACTTGCCTCCTGAATTTGGTTTCCTTCCCTTTATTCACGTCTATAATTGAGTCTTTGTAAGCAGAGGGATGTGTGTAAAGGAGCTAAATTTGGAACTGATCTCGTGGGGGTGACGAGTGCTCTGGACGCCAGCTTTACTGAGTTGCGCCTTGCCAACCAAGAACGAATTCTTGGCGCTGATCTAGGGGGAAAAAAAAAGGAAGCCAAACTTGCCATTTCTTCCACTACCAAGAAGATGGTACTAGAAGCATTCAGGAAGGATGGGGTAAGACAGGGAGTTCCAAGGAGCAAGAAAAAAAAAAACACTTCAGGGATCCTGAATGCAGGAATTCCCCAAATTGGTGGGTGAGGGGCAGGGAGGCAAGAAGGAGGCGTGGCTTCCAGTGCGAGCTGAGCTTTTAAGCCGAGGCCTCACCTGGACCCACATTCGCATCCATCGGTGCCCAGAGCCCCTCCCAGGTGGTCTGTGAGGATCACCACTATACGGTGGGCAGTAAGGGACAGACAAGCTAAGGGCAAGAAATTGAACAGGGGCGCAACAGGCGCCTGCTGCTGGATTACCTGGGTCCACAGCTTCTCCATCAAAGACAGTGTTCATCTGGACCGTTTCCTAAGGAAGAAAGAGATAGCCTCACGCCCTGCCCTGGCTGCTCCCCTAGGCAGGGCCACAGGTCCTCACAGTCCTGTCCCTACTCAGAGCTTCTCCACATTTATTCATTCATTCAAAGAGGACCAGACTGCATGCTGGGGACCCATAGTGGATGAGGCTGGCATAGTTACTGCTTGTGCACAGCTCACCACTGACAAACGGGGCGGCAGCGCAGTCCCAAGGCTGTGGTGATAGAGATGTCAATGTTATGGGGAGCAGGAGGGAGGGAGGGGGACACAGAATGCAGACTGGGGGTCGAGGCTGTCAGTCATGGAGAAGGAAGAGTAAAAATGCCACGCACGGTAGCTAAGGATGCATCTGCTGGCCGGGTCATTGTCATTGCAAAGTAGGCCTAAGTGAGCCCTCAGGTGCCCACCTGGCCTGGGCCCTGGCCCTGGGCCTTCTCTTCTGCCCTCTCTCCTGTTGGGCAAAGCAGGTCATATCTAGGCTTGCCATGAGTGGAACTCAGTGCCCTGCCTCCAGGACCTGACCACTGTCTAACATACCTGTCCCTGACCCCATGGCCACTCTGTTCCCTCAGGTGATGGTCTCTAAAGGCGGAAGGCCAGGGGTGTTAGCATACTGAGGAGAATGGCGTTTGAGCTTAGAAGCCTGTCAGCCCCAGCTGCATCGCAAATAGAATCACCAATGCTCTCCACAGGGCAAAGGAAACAGGGGTGGCAGGGGTTTCATCCACTAGGTGATCTCAGCTGCCACACTCTTCCTGGCCATGGGAATTTACTTACACACTAGATTCATACTGCACAGATCGCTCTGGGCATCCCCGGGGGATGATGGTAATTCCCCAGAGACCAAAGATGCCTCCTCATCCTAGTGTAGTGACCTGCTTCGTTGCACACAGACACCACATTCCTGTGTCTTGGGCCACTGCAAAGTTTTACTTTGGGGCATAGGGACATACTGTCATTTCGCAGTGAAGACATTCAGCGCAGTAAAGCAGACAGGCTGAGGTGGAGAGAGCTAAGCCCTGCATTTATGCGCCACCGCCTGCCCCGTTGCAACAGTCCCCTCCTGTGGCCTCAGGGCATGTGGCCTCAGGCCAAGAGGCTGCAGGCCCTGTGGCTGAGTGCAGAGCCAAGCCCAGGCCCAAGCTGTGCTCTCTCTAGCACTTTCCCACAGGATTGAGAAAAAACCACAAAAAAACTGAATCCTGTGGAAAGCGGGAGCCCAGCTCTGGATTCATACTGGACTCATTCCTTGCGCCTTGCTACCCTGGGCGCTGTGCTGCGGGGCTGAGCAGGTGGAGATGATGAACACCACATGGCTCCTGTGTATGGATCCCAGCCCTTCAGCAAGCACACTGCAGACGCGCTCAGAGGGAAGGACGACTGTCAGGAGCGTGTCTCTGGCAAGCTGTTCCCGGGGACAATGCATGTACCTCCCTGAAATGTAAGTGCCCTGCCGGGCCTGCCCGTGCAGACACCTCCCAACCACCCAGCGCCCATGCCCTGGGGGCATCACACTCACCACCATGACTGCAGTCTTCACCTGCTTCACATCTGCAGGAAGAGCACAGGCAGCAGCGAATGCGTCACAGTGGGGCTGCCACTGGTGGCTCACCGTCAGTGGCTCTGAACTACCAGTGGGGCACATGTGCCTATGCTACCAATCAGGTTGGCACAGTCCCCTCAGGTGGTACAAGCCACCACAGGGACAATCATGAATATACCACCAGTGGTTCAAGCTGGCAGGAGCATGGTAAACTCCACGGGTGCTAAACTGACCTTAAAATTCTACTCCCACAAGCTTTGAACTCAGTCTTACAGACACGGCAAAGAATTTTTCTGCCTGAAGACATGTTTGTTGGCAGTTTACCATCTTCCTGGAAAAAGTATACAGTTACACACACACACACACACACACACACACACACACACAAATCATTGTCATTTTGTTTTAGAAAACATAACTTAAAAACAAAAAGAAAAAAATCCCTTTCCTATACTCTACTAGTTGGACCTCACCAGGTCATAAAGAAGATCAAATCCATTCCCCTTGTTTCTTCTAAAGCCCCAAAGTATCGCTTGAATAAAAAAGTTATCACTTGTTCTTTTGAAAGAAGTAGGGGTCTCAGTCAGCACTGGCTGTCCTTGGGCGGGACCCACAGCAGCGAGTAGATGCAGCTTGTGTTTAATGTGTGCAGAATTCTTCTTGCCCACCCTGCCGGAGGGGAACAGACCTAGGTGCTACAGTAGGGCTGAAGGCGCAGGACCCTGGCGAGGGAGCAGGGAGGGCCACATGCAACCTGAGGAGCACCCCGGGGCCCCACACGCATTCCACCCTAGGTGGTGTGGCTGGAAATCTATTGGCCACAGTCACCCTGACTAGACCGAAGCCTTGTATACACAGGACAGCAGACCGAGCAAAACACAACAAACAAAAGAAGGAAATCGGCACTGTACATACCGGTTCTTCTTGTCTTTGCTCTATGAGGGGGAGAAAGGATGTGTATTAATTAGCTTGAAAGTGTTGCACACTGGCACACAGCTGATCACACCAGGCCCCGAGGGTGGCGCTCCTCGGGATTCAGGGTCTGGGTTGATATAGGGACCAAGGACGAAGGCCAAGAAGAAAGCTGGGCTGGTACCCTGCTCCGAGCAAAGCGGCTTTATCTCTGATGCTCTTGGATTGGGAGCTTGCGACCTGCTGAATTTGCGACCTACTGCCTTGAACTCCAGGGACTGTGGTGCCTCTTGTGAGGACACCTGGCAGGGCAGGAGCTGCTCAGCACGAGGGCAGGTGTGCCTTGTAGCCCTGTTCTTACCTCCGCTGCCAGCCTAGCAAAGGGCTTGCCGAGCAGCAGGGAGGCTGGAGGGCCAGCAATTAGCTCTAATTTCTGGAAACACAAAGCGCTGGACTTGGGCTCTAAAACCCTTCCTACGATGAGCTTGGATTCTATAATTCTGTGACTCTAACTTTATCCTTTTCTGTCTGACAAGTGTTCACCGTTGCATGACACAAGCAATGGCCCGGGAGGCCAGGGCTGAGTCTGAATTTCTAGCATAGTTTTTTTTTTTTTTTTTTTTTAATTATCTATGCTGAAAACAGTATTTAGAGCAAAAGTTAAAACAACCAGGTTGAAGGCGCACGTTTAACATTTAGCCACAATTGCACATGTGGATTGCAGGATCAGCTAGATTTCTTCATTCAAGAACTTCTAGCCAAGACTGGATGTGGTGGTGCATGCCTGTAATCCCAGCTCTTGGGAGGCTGTAAACAGGTGGATCACTACGAGTCCAACCTAGTAATGAGACCCTGAGCACCCTGTAGAACCTTTCCCCCACCAAAAAAAAAAAAAGAACTTCTACCCAAGTCCTATTATGGGGCACCACCATCTTTACCAGCTTAAATGTCATTCTTTAGATTCAGTTCTTTTTTTTAAGTCGGTTTGTAAGTGGAGGCCAAACAAAAATGTCTTTTCTAATTTCAGCAGATGTTCAAGGATTTCTTACCTTCAAGTCAAAGTTGCCAATAGCAACAAACTTCCCCAATAAATATGGCAAAATGCAATGTACATCTTTATGCTAATGCCTTATAATTTTATACCATTGTCATCCATAGATTTCAAATGGTTTGATAGTTAATGGTTTATCTTTAAAATGCCTTTCAAAAGCAGGTGCTTCTTATCACCTCTTCTTTTTGCCATGAAGAAATTCTAAAACCAGGACCATCTAATATCCCAAAATACTGGGGCACAAGAGAAATTTGAACCTAGAATTCTAAATGCACTGGGTTTTAGCTGTGAAGAAGAGTACAACAAAATTAAAAATAATAGCTATGATGTCTTAAGCATTTGCTTTATGGTAGAAGCAGTGCATTCATTTAATTGGTTAGTTTGCAAACAAGGAAAGTTCTAGAGGATATCACTTGCTCAAAGCCACATATGCACAAAATGGTAGAGCCGGGACTTGAGCTCAGGCTTTGCCTAACTCCAGGTCAAAGTTCAGAACCATCACGCTGTGCTACTGAGGGTGGGGAAAACTAGCTCGGGGACATCTGTAACAAGCCAGTGCCCTGTCCCCTCCACATCTGTCCCCAACAGAGGTGAAGGCATCAGCAAAGACCAGGGAAGACCCAGTCATGTCTACAGCCACTAAGGGTCAGAGACCTGGGCCATGTGCCAAAGAACAATGACGGTTTAGCCACCCCAAGGCCCAACTGAGTTCCGGGAGCCAAAGCTTACTTCCCTCATGTTTTTCTGTGCTTTCTTTAATTCCACTCCTTCCTTAAATATTTTACAAATCAGAAAAGAATCTCCTCTGTCACTCTGCACAGTGGGGCTTCACCCAAAGCTTTTATATAGAGAAAGGTCTAAGGCAGTGTAGGTTGTCAGGGAACCCCAAGAAATGATTTTCTATCCCTACTGGTGACCTTTACATAGGGCGTGTCAGGCTCCAGGGCAGCTGGGATTCCAAGGGCTCCCATCTCCTCTTCTCTCCTTCCTGCCTGGTTCCCTCCCTGGGAGAGAAACCCTAAGGAAAGGGCCCAGCCCGCCCCTGACTCACAGTGCTTTCTTTTTCTCTGCAGTTTTGCCGGGGTAGTGTCTGGAGATGGCTTTGGCCAGCAGGATAATCAGAGACACCAGGAAGCCCAGGAGTAACATGGAGCCCAGAGTGACCACAAAAGGCACATACCACGCCGATGGGGAGTACGCATTTTTCCTGAAGAGCTGGTAGGTGATCCTGGGCTGGAAGGACGGAGAGCAAGGGGTGAGCAAGGGGGCAGCGTCTCTGACATCAGCGCTGCCTCGTGTCCATATGTGCTCCACTCATTGTCGTGCACTGTAAGCTGGACCTCTGAGTGCTCCTGGTTCTTACGGCTGCTACTGTCTCCTTACTTTGTGTCATCTTTGCAAAAGTCCGTTAAACTGTAACAAGCCAGTGCCCTGTCCCCTCCACATCTGTCCCCAACAGAGGTGAAGGCATCAGAAAAGCTAGGGAGGCGCCGGGGTGATAGCTCAGTAGAATAACCTCTTGCCTGTCAAGTGCAAGAGCCTGAGTTCAATGCCCAGTTCTGAAAGAAAAAAAAAAAAAAAAGGAAGGAAGGAAGGGAGGAAGGAAGGAAGGAAGGAAGGAAGGAAGGAAGGAAGAAAGAAAGAAAGAAAGAAAGAAAGAAAAAAGAGAAGAAAAGCTAGGGACTTCTTCTAGTTCCAGGTAGGCTCAATTTACAGTGCAGTTATGGCCAAGTCCAAGATCCACACCAAGCACAACCAGTCCTGAAAATGGCATCAAGATACTTTGGTCACAAAGACATGAATCTCTGATGAGAGTAGAGCCCAAGTTCCTTTGGAACATGCATTGTGCCAAGAGGCACCACAAGAAGGGCTTCAAGAAGATGCAAGCAAACAATGCCAAGGCCATGCGTGCATGTGCCGAGGCTATCAAGGCCTTCATCAAGTCCAAGGAGGTCAAACCCAAGGTCATCCCAAAGGGAGTGCACCACAGGCTCGCTCGACTTGCCTATATTGCCCACCCCAAGCTTGGGAAGTGTATCCAAGCCTGCATCGCCAAGGGCCACAGGCCTTGCTGGCCAAAGCCAGGCTTCAGCTAAGGACCAGGCTCCAGCTTCTGCTCCAGCCCAGGCTCCCAAAGGTTCCCAGGCCCCTGTGAAGACTCCATAGTAAAGGCCTCTTTATCTGCTGGTGTAAAACAGAAGGACTGGGGTGATCCCTGGGGTGCCATCTGTAGGGGGCTGGTGTTCTCCTGTGCTCTTTGTACAAATAAACCTGAGGTGAAGAAGAAGAAGAA